>CAUYUJ010019649.1:270741-273241 GCA_963575745.1 Prorocentrum cordatum
CATGCACGCTTCAGAGACGCCCACTCCCCTGAATATATGGTCCGTCTTGTCCTGCTTCACAGATTTCCGCACTTCCTTGAGCAATATTTCTTCGATGTTCTGTTTGTGGAGCGTGCCAAATTTCGGTTGTCTATCAAGTATATCGTGCGCTGTGTAACCCATGGTTTTCTGTTATGTCTTCCTGGTGGGGTAGTTCATCTCCTGCTCATTCACATGCTTGTTCGGTAGTGTCCCACATGTCCGCCGCAGTTTTTGTTTCTCAGTTTTCCCCCCTCTTCCGCATGGCCCAACGACGGCACCGCATGTGTCCACGTCGCGCTATGGGTTCCAAATGCGTGTGCGCGCTCACGGCGTTCGGGATCTATGGGCAATGTTGGGGGGAGTCTTAGGGCCGCCTGGGGACTTTACAAGCCGTCTTGGTTGGACCCTGGGGCGTCTAGGCGCCGTTACGTGGCCTTTCTTCCGAGGTTGGCCCGGGGCTCTTTGGGCCAATGTGTGGTGATCATGGGGCAATGTCTCGGGTTTCTCGGACCGCTGCGGGGCTCGTGCGCGCTCTCTGCGGGCAATGTTGGGCAACAAGCTGCAGCATCAGTCGCACGCGAACGCGTTCGAAGCTTTATAGCTCTCTGTCGCTATGTTGGGCTGCGCAGGGGGGCTGGGGCAGAAGCTGAGGCATCCGGGAGCCATATGGAGTTGTCCCAGGCATCCAGGGCGCGGCTTGCGATTCTCAAGGCCCGAGAGCGGGGGAGCCAGTGGGAGCAGAACTTCCACGCACGTTACGTGCGTTCTTCCCCCGTGCAAGCGGGGTCTGGAGTACTGCTACAGCGTGACCTGAAATCTTCGGCCACTGCCGCAGGAGGTGTGCGGTCTCGCACGGCTGAAACGAGTGATGCCAGGGACCTCTAGAGGTCGTAATTGTAGACTACGGAACCTCAGTGAGATTTTCGCACAGTGAGTTGGATATGGCGTTCGAAAGCGTCGGTCATAAAGTTTGAGATGTTGCACAACATCGGACCCACGCCTTCCGTCGTCGAGGCTTTCGTCAAGCAAGTCCATCTGCCCCGCCATCCTCCTCGCACGGTCAAAGTGACTATATAAGAAGGGCCGAGTTGTTTTTCATCAAGGCCACCCCTGCATCCATGCTTCCTCGGCACATCCTCAGTGATAGATCGTGGCCCGACGTCGCTGCAGTTGACTCAACACGTATAGGGCTGGACCTAAACGGTGTTTTGGCGAATTCGTGGACCGTTATCGTTTCGATTTCGTTTTGCGGTAGAGGCGGATTGCAGACAAAACGAGGGACAACGAAAACAAAACGAAAACGAAAAACACCGTTTAGGTTCAGCCCTGAACACGGACGTCCAGGGGTCTCGCACCTTTGCCCCTCATCATTCGGATGGTCGTTGATTGCGAGTCTTCTCCTCCTCCCCGGGCTCCTCTTGGCGGGAGGGGCAGAGGGCGGCGCTGCGTCCGCTGCTGCCGACCAGGCTGAAGGCCGAGCTTGACGAGGTTCGCGTCAGGGAGGCGGACCACCTCGCGAGGCTTGCCAGTCTGCAGCGGAAGGCGCTCTCCCGCTCTCCTCCCCCCTCCTCCCCCTCTCTCCTCCTGCTCCCTCGCACTCCATCTCTAGGCCTCCCAAAGGGGGTCCGAGCAGATGGTCGGAGGATCGAGACGCGTGTCCGGTGCATCGGCGATGCGGCTCGATGCGGAGCCCTATTTTCTCCACGCCGACGTCTCCGACGTATCGCCGACGTCGCTGGTGCATCTCCGATGCATCACCAATGTATCGGCGATGTGTCGCGTTCCTCCGACGCCATCTACTCGGACCCCATGTAGGAGGCCTTTGCTATCGCCCACCTTCTTGTTACTCCTTGTCATCGTCACCGTGTAAGGCGTTCTCAGGAGTAGAATCAGTCCGTTTCCGCATTCGATCCATGCATATTTGCGAATTCTATTGTTGCGTGTCCAGTTAACGCATGGGTAATCCCACGTGGGCGCAGACATCTTCCAAATTCTGAGCCTCCGCTGGTGTTTCAAATATCTGTCATGCAGGTGTAGGGTTCACATCTATGTGTTACCTACTCCAGGATTCGTGAGGCTGGTGGAGACTGGCGGAAGCAAATCTGCCAGCGGAGTTTGGTGGAAGGAAAGGCAGGCTATCGCAGAGAGCCCGACGCCATTCTTTTCAGAGTTTCTGAAGCCGGCCATCTGATTTGAGCCCGTGGTTCAAGCGCGATTGCTTTTTCGAGACGACAAGCAACGTCAGTGCCAGGTTTCATGCAGCATCGTTGTGTCAATAGCGGTCCTCCACGCTTAAATTTGTTGAGTCATGCTTTGTCGGTGTTGCTGCGAGGCACTCGTTACGTAATTACGCCAATTTCTTGACATCTTCTGCGCGGAAGTTACCTAGGTGGTTTGCCAACGTCTAAGCCAGTGAAACAATTTAGAACCCCCCTCCTAGTGAAACGATAATGCGCCAAGCACCCTGAAGTGTTACCCT
>CAUYUJ010019649.1:275741-320741 GCA_963575745.1 Prorocentrum cordatum
CTACTACTACTACGACTACTACGACTACTACGACTACTACTACTACTACTACTACTACTACTACTACTACTACTACTACTACTACTCGGATTACGATCACTACTGCCGCTACTACTGCTACCACTCAGTTCTTCTACCGCGAAGTCGCGGACGGGAATCAATCATTCCTGGCGTGCCCCACTGCGGAGAGAACGCCCGTTGCTGGGCGGGGGCGATATCCTGCGGTGGACCGCCCCTTAGGATGGTCGGCTCAAATCCACGTTTCATATAGGACTTGGGTGGTGCGGAGACAGAGAAAAGGATGAGGAAGGAGGGGCGGAGAGATGGACAAAGAAGAAGATAAAGAGGAGGAAGGAGAGATGATCCCATATCTTACGGTCGCAGGCAGGGGAAGCAAGTGTGGTCGAAGGAAGGGAAAGGAGAAGTACTTGCGGCCGAAGACGGCAATAATCATTTATTTGATGCGGTCTGGTGCGGTGCTAAGGATATCGTTCTGCTGAGGTCGACCCCGCGGATTGTTTATTTTCTGGCCTGTGCAAGCGGTAACTCAGGGGGATTCTGAATATTTTCCGAGGACCATGTGCGTAGCTTGATTAATGAAATCGTACGGGCAATGAAGCATATCGGCGTCGATGCCGTTATGTCGGATTTGCGCTTGACGGCTATATCGAATCAGTGGTGGGTAACAATTTGGTTTACTTTGACACCAAGCCGCACTTCACACGCAAGCCCCAGACACATGCCGTGCCTGAACGGCACATCGTTTCCACATCGTGCCTAAACATCACGCCGGCGTCGAATTCATTTGTTGCACCCATTGCTTGTGTAAGACATAGTTGATATGTCGGATGATGTGTTTGCGCCAATTGAATACGTAGATCTGGATGATATCGATGTACGATGTGCATGGGTGGGCAGCCCGATGCGGAATGAAAAACATCAGGTTGCGGATTTGATGGTATGAGTCGGGTGGTCGCGCGTTGGTTCGCTTGTCCTCACTTTCCCCCCTCGAGAGGAAGGAGGAGGGGCCTGCGTCGCCGCGGTGCCGGCAAGCGGGGCCGCCGCCAGATGCTCTGGAGCTACTGCTCGTGGTACGCGGTGCCTCTCTCGCTGCTCGCCGTCTGGACGCTCGCCGCCGCCGTCGTCGCCGCTGCCGCCTTCGTTGCCGCCGTCGTCGTTGCCGCCGCCGCCGCGGTCGCCGCCGCTTCCGTCGTTGCCGCTGCCTCCGTGTCCGTCGTCGTCGTCGCCGTCCCCGCTGGTGGAGCCGTAACGCAGTGGCGGTGGAGGTGGGGGGGCTCCAATGGCTTTAGGTTACAAGGAAGGGATCCTGAAGAAGTCAGGCCAGAGGTTTCTGCACGGTCTCGGCCTTTTCGGGCACCGACCCGTCGTGGACAGCCAATTTGGGCAGGGGTCGAGAGGTTCGGGGGCCCATTCATGAAACATTAGCCTGGCGAAGAACCCAACCAGACGCAGTTGCGAGTTATGTCGTTGTGAGTATCGCCTTCGGTGGATTTCCTGATGGGGCCACGACGAGTGTGAAGGTTGTGCTGACATGGGGCGGGGCGGTCGCGCGGGCGCTGCCACTGGAGCTTTAGATAGAGCCCTTATATGGCACCACGAAGCGTGTGATGGGTGGGGCGGCTACATGTGGACACCGCCACTGGTGCCTTCGCTGGGGCTCCCGATGGGATCACGCGAAACATGTGACGGGTGTGCCGAAATGGGTGTGGCGGCCGCATGTGGACGCTGCCACTGGGGCTTTCGGTGGAGCTCCCTAAGGGGCCACGAAGCGTGTGAGGGGTGTGCCGAAGTGGGTCGAGCGGCCGCATGTGGACACCGCCACTGGGGCCTTCGGTGGAGCTCCCAATGGGGCCATGAATAGTGTGAGGGATGTGCCAGAATGGCTGATGCTCACAGCGATGACGATGGTGATGACGATGATGAGGGTACTGATCACGGTGATGGTCGTGGTGATGATGTTGTTGATGACGATGAGGACACGCGGAGGACAGAGGCAAGGATGGGATGGAGGAGGGAGTAGGAGTGAGGAGAAACGCGGGGCAATTTCTCCTCAAATCGAGGATCCAATACCACAGGATGGTTGGACAACGCGACGACGTCGTAATTTCTCTTATCCAGAATGTTATCCCGCATGGACCCCAAGCAGCAATTGCTTTCAATCTAGGTTTTGCAGTCAATGTGGTAGAATCCAGGTGGTGCAATCCATACGGTGCTATCTATGTTGCATGACTCAGTACAAACCAATGCAGAGCAAGGCCACGCCATGCAACATAGTTAAGTCAATGCAATCGAATGCAAAGGCATGCACAGTAAAGCAAAGCACTGCGATGTAATTCAAAGCCCTGCCACGCACAGCAATGCAAAGCAATGCACAGCAATGCACAGCAAATCAATGTAATTCAATGCATAGCAGTTCAACGCAATACGATGCGATGCGATGCGATGCGATGCAATGCAATGCAATTCGATGTGCTGCAAAGCAAGGCACATCCCTACAAAGCGACGCAACTCGATGCAACGCAATGCAGCACACTGCAACACAGTGCAAAGCAATGCAACGCACTGCATCATAATGCAACGCAATGCAAAGCAACTCGACGACTGGCGGCAACGAGCCGGCCAGGGCGGCAATGAGCTGTCCGCGGCGGCATTGGAACTCAATTAGCGTACGCATTGTTTTGGGACATTTAGTTAAAGTTTTCCTCCGCTCCGACGTTTCATGTCGGAGGGGAGGGTAAGTTTGGAAGTTTGTAAACAAGTCTAGAGTTCCTTAGGGGCCACCGTTGTTTCTGTTTCCGTTCCCAGGTCGCGCCGATTCTTTTTTCATGTTCAATCTTAGATTATGTAAGTTTCGTGGCCCATGGTCCAACAGCGACGATTGCCAGCAACAGGGAAAAGTCTTGGCCTTTTTGAGAGAACATGAAGAAGCCTTGGTATCCAAGCTCGACATGGCAGCGTCCGGCATACCGAAGTAAGCAGACCGCCGCCCGCGAGACGCATAGGCACCATCCAGGGCGGGCCGCCCAACGATGGCGCTCACAGCGGACACATGGTGCCGCGTCGGGGTGTCGTGCAGCATGCCTCCATTGCCATCCTGCTCACCGCCGACCTCTAGAGTCGCCTGTTGCCTATAGCATATGCAGCGGGACTCGGGCCGAGCACGCCATCGGCATCAGTGAGACAGATATACCCATGCCCCAGCGATCAGCACCCTTCGAGAAAGCGCCCCAAAACACTTCGCACATTCTGAGCGTTTCCGCCCATGGTGGGGAGCATGGCTAGCCATGCTCCTTTTCCTCCTCTTTCTCTTCCTCGCCATCCAACCTCCACCCCCATGCTCGCCCTGCTCGCCATCCCTCCTCGCCCTTCATCCCGCCTCCGCTCCCTTCTCTTCGTCTTCACCCGCCCTTGCCTTTCCCTCATCACCCCCTCCCTCGCCCTCCCCCTCGACCTCCACCCATTCTCCCCCTCCAGTCCCCCTCCTCGCCCTCCTCCCCCTCCTTTCCCCCATCCTCCTGATGTCCGCACTCCTCGCACGCCGACGCCGACGCCGACGCCGACGCCGACGACGCCGCCTCTGCTCGCGCGGGAGGACGCTGCTCGCCTGCGCCCTGATGCCTCTCGTGAGGGTGGTCGACGTCCTGCTGGCGCGCCCCACGCTGGAGAGTTCGGCGATGACACAAGCAGAACAACTGGGAGGTCCGCGCGGATTTCTCGGATGGGGGGGTCAGCGCCCATCCAGGACATTTGCGCGGGTTTCCCAGTTGTGCCAGTCAGCCCGCGCAGCAAGGATGGGCAACCTACCCAAGGCTGCCCTTGCATCCTGCTCCTTCGGCCCATCCTTAGCGACTTTCGCTGGCCAACCTCGGTCGAAAGACGTCCAAGGCCCCTGCATCCTTACCGCGCATCCTCGTGATTCGGGTTGACTGCACGTTTATGTCATCGTTCAGTTCTGTACACGCCCTGCCGCGGCCTCCGAGGTTCGGAGGGCAGACGGCCGTGGTGTCCGGGCGGCGCTGCCTCGGGGGGCAGTCAAGAGGGGGGTGAGGACCGGGGGGCAATGATGTGTCCCCAGATTCGGGGATCAAGAGACGGGGGTCAATGCCAACCGGGGGTCAGCCAGAGCGCCCGATCTTGCAGGATCCTGCAGAGCCAGGGTCGCACGGACCTGGGGTTGGGTGAAGGATCCTGTAGGATTTTGCAGGATCTTTCGCGTTGATCCGGGTTTGGGTGCAGGATCTTGCAGGATCTGCAGGATTCTGCAAGTCTGACCCGGGCCTGGATTGACCCGGGGCAGAAGATCCCCGACAGATATCATGGTGTTTTTTCTCCTCGAGAGGTCCTTCGGCCCCCCCGTGGGCCGCGCACGTGCTCCGGGCCATGATTTGCGAACCCCCGGGAAAGGGTTCCCCCCTGTTCGGGCGGCTATGTTCCCTTGGGGTTTTCCCCATCGGCCATGTTCGGGCGTTTAGATGTTAAGCTAGAACTCTAGGCCTCAAAAATGGGGTCCGAGTAGATGGGGTCGGAGGATCGCGCCGCATCGCCGATGCATCGGCCCTGCGGCTCGATGTGGAGCCCGATGCCCTCCACGCCAACGTCACTTCGACTCCATCCATTCGGACCCCATTCAAGAGGCCTCTGGTGGTGTTCGGGTGGCTTTGTGTTGCCCTGGGGATGTTCCTCACGGGGCATGTTTGGGCGTTCGCCATCGCGCTCTTTTCTTCTTCGCCTTCGTGCCCCACTTCGCTTCCGGTGCACCCCAACGTTTGGTGGTCGGCGTCTCATTGTCTTGGACCACCTGGCGCCCGCGGACTGAAAAGTTTGGGCTGTCAGAGGTTGTCCCAAAGCTCAGTATCGCTTAACCGACCCCCATCCCCATCCCCATCCCCATCCCTTTCGGGACCCCCACCCAATTACCCCCCAAGTTGGGGATACACCCCTCGAAGCCCGAAAGGAACGGCCTGTATCCTTATCTAGGGGGGTAAATCGGCCAGTGGGGCCCAAGCCACGCCGCTGGGGATGGGGATCGGATAAACGATGCTCAAAAGCGGCCCGTGCGCCCCACCCCGCAGCCCCGCAGCCGCCACCCCCCGAGCGTCCCAGAGAAGCGTCAAGCATGCCGCTGCCGGCCACGCTTCCCGAGAGGTTTTTGTTTCAGAATTCCTTAGCCTCTGGAGGGCTCCTCCTCCCCCTCCTCCTCCTCCTCCTCCTCCTCCTCCTCCTCCTCCTCCTCCTCGGGTCGCCTACGGCCCCGGGGGAAACCGTGCACCTCGGCCTCGCGCCCTCGGCAGCATGGCAGCAGGATGACCTCATCCTCTTGGGCCTCCCTGGAACCTCTGGGGGCCTCCCGGGCGCCTCCCGGGCGCCTCCTGGGGCGGACCTCCCTCCACGGAGGCCCCCAGATACCTCATCCTCGTCCATGCTGTTTGCTTTAAGTCGGGCATGTCCCTCTACAGGAGGGATTTTCAAAAATACTCCGAAAATAGTCTGGGGACGATGGTTTGATAGCTTGTTGACTGTTTTGGGGTATGCTTAGTTGTTCGTCCAAGATCCGCCTGTAGGGGGACATGCCCGACCCAGTGTTTGCCGTCGGGGGCCTCGGCGCCCCGTCTGGGCGCGTCTGTGAGAAGTGGCCGGGGTGGCGTTCATCGGCGGCGAGCCCAGGGGGGGAGTGAGAATCACAGGGCCTGCTGCACCAGAGAAGAGCCCCGAAGCAGTGGATGGTTGGAAAGGGGATCGATATTTATCGATCTCCTTACTAAGGAGACCTCTTTATCGATCTCCTTATTAAGGGGGTCGATCTCCTTATTGAGGAGATCGACCGGGAACCCAGGAACCCAGACCCCGCCGAAATCGGACCGGAACCAATGACCAGGAACCTGGGAGCCCAGAACCGGGAACTCAGGAACCCAGCCGGCCACCAAATTCGGCGGGACATGTTCGACAGATCTTTCAATTTCCGCTAGGACCCCTTCAGTGCAAGCACTGATTGGGGAATACCTACCCCGCTTTCGCTTCCAGGCAAAACCAAGTCATGCCACGCGCTTCCTCGTCAAGCAGTCTGACCGTTGCAGGCCACCCCACGGCCAGTCTGGTATCGTTTGCCTCCCGTTTGGACGCGAGGGTGGCCAAAAGCGAGGTGGGTTCGTTTGCCTCCTAAAGAGAAGCCGCGTGAAGCGGGATGGAGCCAGACTGGGCCCGTTTTCGTTCCAGAGATCTGCTAGCGCCGATTCGGAATTTGTCTTCCCAGGAGCTGCATCCCAACGTCGGCGGCGTGCGCAGGGGGCAAAGGAAGAAGGAGCGGGCCTCCTCGGAAGGCTCGGGAGGCCTCCGGCCGTCCGAGAAGTCCTCTGCACGCCTTCCCCGAGGACAGCGAGAACCCAGGAGGCGCGAGGGCTTCTGAGAAGCCCCGCCGCCTCTCGAGATCCGAGTCGGGAATTTATACATGACCACCGCCTGGAGGATCAATTTTCCGGGGACCTCGGCAGGCGGTGGATATGGACATATTCGGGCTCCCTATATCCATATCCACCGCCCGCTGGGGCACCAGGACGTCGGTTCCCAGACGGTGGATATGGATAAATCCCCGCCTCGCATGAGAGGACCTGTTCTTTCTCACTCCCCCCCTGGGCGCGCCGCCCAGCCCAGGAGGGGTCGGGGGGGGGGCCTGCTCTGGGTCATCGCGGACTTCGGGTGGGCCGAGAGGGGAAGGGAGTAGCGGGGGGCGAAGATCGAGGCCAGTTCGTGTCGCCGCGGACGTCGCATGCCCATCAGCGGCCGCTGCTAGCTTTGTGGCGCCTCATCCTATGAGGAATCACTCCCGT
This sequence comes from Prorocentrum cordatum, assembly GCA_963575745.1. NCBI lineage: Eukaryota > Dinophyceae > Prorocentrales > Prorocentraceae > Prorocentrum > Prorocentrum cordatum. The sequence goes on from CAUYUJ010019649.1 coordinate 282,587, forward strand.
GCTTCTCGTCTCCGCTCTGGGCATGTCAAGGGTCCATCTGGCTCAGGAAAGCAGGCGCGAAGATGAGGTGAAGAGCGTTTGCAGTAATGAGTGCTCGTTGCGGGTTGTCTTGCTCGCGATGTCGGACGTCGGGGTTCACCCTCGCCCAGGCTCGCGTGCTGATGTTGCCGTACATGTGGGCGGTGCCGCTCGCCAGCCTCCTTTGCTTGCCAGTGCTGTGTATGCTCTCCACGCTGCACAGACGCTCTTGGTGACCGTGTCGCGCGTCGGCCTCCGGAGGGCGCAGGCGATATCTCGCACCCAACCCCCTGACTGCTCAAAACAAACGCCTCTTAGAACTGGAAGCGCGTGGATGTGGCCAGGGCCAGAAGCACCCCTCTCGGAGCTTGGGGTCGGCAATCTAAAGCCGCTGGTCCCTTGCGCTTTGTGGAGTAGTCATGCGAGCTATCGGTGGTGTGTGTGTTGTTGGTGCATAATGAGATGGTGCCTGCGCCTGCGATTACGCGCCATCTTGGAGCAGACAAGCTTCGAATAGGATCTATAACACATTGAGGCTGCATGACGAATGCAGCCTTGACAACGATGTGGCGTTCTGTTGTAGTGTAGCAGTGTTTCCGATGGCTTCATCGTTAGCATCTCAGTGAGGAAGTGTAGCATTTTCATAAGCATAGCGCACGATTGTCTTTGTCACGGATCATGTAGAAATAAGGACATTCGAATTCAAATTGCTTGTGGCCATACATCATCCGGTTCGACTTAGAAGTGTTAAACATCATAGTGGCATGGAGTTTTGAACACTACGGTTCCAAAGTAGCATACGTCGCGAGCCGATCGTATCCACTATCGTCGATCGCATATCGTATCAATGCCAGAAGGATCAAGTCATCCATCATGTATCACCTGCTGGTTTGCTGCGTCTGATCTTGTAGGCATGGTTCCTGCTCGTTCTGCTCCCTTCTTTCCTGCTCCTCCTCTCCCTAGTCTTGCCTCCGTTCGCATCATCGTTGCGTCTCTCCTGCTGTCAGTCCTCACCCTTGTCCTTCCTCCTCCTCTTCCTCCTCCTTCTGAGTATTGTCCTTTTCACCATAGGGTGCATACTCACGTTGTGATTGTACCTCCTCCCTCTCCGCCTGCAGCTCCTCCTGGTGTTCCTGCCCCTCCTGCTACTTCTCTTCATGTCGCTCCTCCTCGTCGTCCTCCTGCTATTGCTCCTCTTATTCCACTTCGTCCTCCTCCAATTACTCGCCTTCCTGCTCCTGCCCCCCCTTTCTCCTCGTCATCCTCGTCCTCGTTCTCGGCCCCCCTCCTCCCTCTCCTCATATCCTCCCCTACCCTTGTCCTCCCCCTCTTGCCCCCCTCTCACCCCCTTTCCCTCCTCGATCTTATCTCCCTTGCCCTCCTCATGACAATCCGTTTCGAGGTCTTCCTGCCCATCGTCACTCGTCGTACTCGAATGGTTCTCTGTCATTTGCTGCTTCTCCACATCACTGTGTTTCTCTTTCTTGTCCTCCACTTATTGTTCCTGATGCAGCTGTTCGTCGTAGCTTTCCTCATGTTTCACTTGAAATCTCACCCATCTCACGACTGGGGGTGATTCATCTATTGCGAGGGCCTTACGGCCAGTGCCGCCGACCCTGAGAACGACGAAGATGAAAACGAGGGGGGGGCAGGGGGAGGAGGATGAGTGGGAGGTGGAGGAAGGGTGGAGGAGGTGGATTAGGGAGGAGGAGGGGGGAGAAGGATGTGGAGGAGAAGCAAGAGGAGGAGAAGGAGGCAGAGGAGAGCAGGAGGAGGGGGAGCAGAGGGGAGGGGGAGGAAGAGGAGGAGGAGGAGGAGGAGGAGGATGAGGAGGAGGAGGAGGAAGAGGAGGAGGCCAGAGGCTTTCTTGGGACAGCCTGGGGCTCTCTTGAGGCCGCCTTGGGCCGTCCAGGGCTCCTCTTGCGCCGTCTCGAGGCACTCTTGGAGGCCTCCTGGGCAATTTGGGGCTCTCCTGGGCTGTCTTGGGGCAGTTTAGGGGCCCCTTGGGAGCCTCTTGGGGCTTCATTGGGGCGTCTTCGGGGCCCCTTGGGGGCCTCTTGGGGCTGAGAGCTCGAAATGTCCGTTCGGGCCCCCCGTCTGGGCACTCTCCTGGAGCCGTCTTGGGAGCCTCTTGGGCCGTCTTGGAGGCGTCTTGGGCCGTCTTGGGGCCCTGTTCGGCCTGGGGGCCTCTTGGGCCGTCTCGGGGCGATCTTGGGGGCCTCTTGGGCCGTCTTGGCGCGTCGGGAAGCGGAAGAGGCAAGAACGCCAAAATGTTTCAAACATGTATCCTCTTGGGGCTCTCGTGGGAAAGCTCCTGGAGGCCTCTTGGGGTGCTTTGCCGGCCTCTTGGGCCGTCTGGAGGCCGTCAAGGCGTCTTGGGCAGATCGTTCGGCGATTCGGGGTTCTCTTGGACTGTCTTTTGGAGGGCGTCGTATCTGACCCCCTCCCCGGGACCTCTCCCCGGGATCCCCTCCCGGGACCCCCCCCTCCCCCGGGACCCCCCCTGGGGACCCCCCCCCCTGGCGGGGGAGGGATCGAAGGGAAGGGGCTTCCCTTCGACTCAACTACGAAGTTGCTCAACTTCGCTTTGGCTGGCGCGCTGAGGAGGTCCCTGGGAAAGGGTGGAGCTTCGACGAGCCCAGGGAAAGGGGGAGGCAGGGAAAGGGGGCGACAGAGACGACGACCAACGAATGACGGAGATGACGACTTGAACGAACAAGCCCCCCACCACACACACACACACACGTCGACAAGGTGGACGGATTCCTTTCCCGCCACCGATTCAGCCATACTATCAGTTTACAGTCATCACTGTTGCCTTGCGTAGCCGACACAGAGCTCGTCTTTCACTTTTTGTTTACAGTCTGTTTGAGTGCGATGGCGAGGTTGCGACTATCAGTATTTCTCGTACTACTACAGTTGTTACAGGCTGGAGAATCTTCTCCCAACCCCCACACCGAAGCCCAAACAACAATGGAGAGACAATTGCATGCGGATTCTAGTGAACTTGTCCCCTGTGGATACCCCCTTGGGCAATCCATTTTCCTTGCGTTGAGTTGTCAGATACAGAATGGTGGAGCTAGGTCTGGGGGTTCCTAGCCCGTTGGCCCCCCCCACCGAACGCTGGGCCCTTGGCCCCCCCCGAAGGAATCTTGCAAATCCCGTGGCTTCCTCAGCAATCCCCTGCAGAATTTTTGGAATCCTTGCGAGGGCCCAAATTAGAAATCCAACGGACATCATTGGGGCATTCTTTTTTGGAGACGTTGCGAGATCCGAATGGATCTTCAGGTATCGGGAGGAAGCCCTTACGAACTCTCAAGACTCCCCTTCGAATCCTGAGGACATCCTTGCGATTAGTGTGGGGCCCTTGCGAATCCGTACCCCAGGCCCGTTGGATCCCCTTGGGAGTCCCTTGGGGGCTTCTTCCCAATCAGCCTTTTGGGGCCTCTTGGGGGCCTCCTGGAGCCTCTTGGAACTGAAGGCTCGGATTTTCGGTTCCGGGCCCACTTCTTGGGGCCGTCTTGGGGCCCTCATGGGCCGTCTTGGCCCTCATGGGCCGTCTTGGGGCCCTCTTGGAGGCTTCTTGGGCTGTCTTGGGGCGGTCTCGGGCGCCTCTTGGGCCGTCTTGGATCGTCGGCACGCCGAAAAGGCGACAGGGCCACACTCCTTCAAAAACCATAGGAAAAACACGATTTTGGCTTCTCGGGCCGGCCCCGTCTGGGAGGCCTCTTGGAGGCCTCCTCGAGCGTCTGGGCGGCTTCTAGGGCCGTCTGGGGGGCCATCTTGGGCGTCTTGCGGCGATATTTCGGCGACTCGGGGCCCTCTTGGACCGTCTTGCCGGCCTCTCGGACTCTCCTGGCCCGTCTTCGGGCCGTCCTGGGCCCGAAAAGTTAGCGGTAAACCGCAGCAAGCTCCAGGGGAACCGCGCCAAGGCCTGGAAGATTTGGCAATGTTGGGTTCCGAGGTCCCAGGACTGAAGATTCAGGCTCAGGGGATTGACCAAAGGACCTAAGGACACGCCCACTCCGTGCCCAGAGGCACGGTGGCGTATACATACATGTGTATACATATATGTGTATATATACATACATTTGCATATATATATATATATATATATATATATAGGTATATATATATATATATCGGTATATGTTAATACATATATATATATATATGTATGAAGACTGATCTGTGTGTATATATATGTATGTAGATGTGCATGTCTATGCATATATATATGTATATATACACACATCTACCTAGTCCCATTAGTGCTTACATTTGCCCACGCCCAAGCAGCCTCCTCCTAAGAAGCCTTCCCCCCTCCGCCTACTCCCTTGTGCGCGCCATCAAAAACTGTCAGAGAAGGAGATGTACATATGGGCTTCGTGCCCTTCCACCGGACAGGTCCTACAAGGGCCGTCTGCATCTCCCGGTGAGTTCCTCCAGACCGCGCCTGCTATCGGAGGGAGGAGGGAGGAGGAGGAGGAGGAGGAGGAGGAGGAGGAGGAGGAGGAGGAGGAGGATTAGTAGAGGAGGGTTGTCCAGGTTTCGTGCGCTTGACGCCCCAACAGTTTCGCCGTCGTCGTGCTGTCCATTGGGCGTCGTCGTGTACATCGGAGATTGATGGTATCCTCCTCCCTCCCCCCTCCAGGTGGCGTACCCTTTGAGTTTAACGGTTCCGCCACCAGGAGCAAGCAGACATAGAATTTACCCATTGATGCCTGCGAAGATTTCGATGGCCCGACCATGCTGGCGGCAAAGAGATGGCTTTCCCCTGTGTCGAGTGGGACTGGAAGCCAAGATAACTTGACTCGTGGTTTTTGGAGATGTCAGTGGCTTCGATTTCAAAGAACTGATCTAGGAATGCCTGCTCTTTGGCAAGCAGTCAGAGAACTGATCCAAGGGATTTGTGTCGCCATCGCCTTGCAACTCGTCGTCCGACCTTGCAGGCATGCACTGTCAGACACCGCCTGGCGACTGGGAGCCCTGGCTTTTTATCGGGGCGCGTGCCCTTCCCACTCCACGAGCTTCACCCTCGCTGTCCGACCTCCTGGGAGGCCCCGCCAGACAACGCACGCCATAGAGCCGTTCTTAACCATGTTACGGTTAAGTCGGGCGTGTCCTTCTACAGGGGGAATCGTCAAAAATAGTACAAACCCAGTCTGGGTACGACTTTTTTGGATTTGTTGACGATCGTTTGGCTATTTTGGAGTAAAATCCGCCAGTAGCGGGACATGCCCGACCTGATCTTACGGGTGCCATACCCTTGCCCCCCCCTCCGCCAGTCCCGCCAGCGACGTGCAGTCTGCCCCTGCAGGGATCGGGTGGACCCAGAAGGGGGTCCAGCGACAAGGGGATGGTGCAGCAGATTTGATGCAATTGATTTTTGGGGTTGCAACACATGTGAGGCGTGTAATACATTCCGGGGCGCAGATGTATTGCTGGATTTTCGCATCCGTGCAAAAACACCCGGACCCGACAGTCGGCGTGTACTAAACGGCCTTGGGTGTTTGCTAAGCAGCCTTGCCCTGTTTGGTTCCTTCTTTGGGTGCGTTTACTAAACGGCCTCGCGTTTTTCTCTGATTCTATAGGCGTACGCCACATCCGCCGACCCCTTTGTTCGAAAAGCGTTGTGGTTTCTCTGGGGTCGCATGCAGTGTCGGCACCATTCTCCTGCAATGTTGCGTGCAGCGTGTGGTCGTGAGGAGGAGGAAGAGGAGAAGGAGGATAAGTAGGAGAGGAGTAGGAGGAGGAGGAGGAGGAGGAGGAGGAGGAGGAGGTGATCGCGGGGATCTCTTGGGGGGCTTCTCGCGGGACTCTTGGAGGCAGTTTCGAAGCCTCTTGGGGGCCGTTTTGGGGCCGTTTGGGGCCCTCTTGGGGGCCGTTTTGGAGCCGTTTGTGGCCCTCTTGGGGGCCTTTTGGGGCTTCTTAGGGGCGTCTTGGGGGCCTCTTGGGGCCTCTTGGGGCCTTCTTGGGCCGTCTTGGGGCGGACGGCTCGGATTGTCGGTTCAAGCTCCCCCTCTTGGGCCCCTCTTGGGGCCGTCTTGGGGCCCTCTTGGGTCGTCTTGGGGGCCTCTTGGGCCGTCTTGGCGCCCTCTTGGGCCGACTTGGGCGCCTCTTGGGGGCATCTTGGGGCGGTCTTGGGGTGCTCTTGGCCCGTCTTCAACGCCGTAAAGGCCGACAAATCGTATATGATGAAAATGAACGTTTTCCCTTAGGAATTTGATGATTTTCGGCTCTTCGGCCCTTCTGAGGACTGTTCTTGGAGGCCTCGTGGGCCGTCTTGGAGGCCTCTTGGCTCGTCTTGGGGCCATCTTCGGCGTCTTGGAGCGCTCGTTTGGGCCGTCTTGGGGCGGAAGGCTGGGATTGTCGGTTCAAGCTCCCCCTCTTGGGCCCCTCTTGGGGCCGTCTTGGGGCCCTCTTGGGCCGTCTTGGGGGCCTCTTGGGCCGTCTTGGCGCCCTCTTGGGCCGACTTGGGCGCCTCTTGGGGGCCTCTTGGGCCGTCTTGGGGCGGTCTTGGGGCGCTCTTGGCCCGTCTTCAACGCCGTAAAGGCCGACAAGTCGTATATGATGAAAATGAAAGTTTACCCGTAGGAATTTGATGATTTTCGGCTCTTCGGCCCTTCTGAGGACTGTTCTTGGAGGCCTCTTGGGCCGTCTTGGAGGCCTCTTGGCTCGTTTTGGGGCCATCTTCGGCGTCTTGGAGCGCTCGTTTGGGCCGTCTTGGGGCGGAAGGCTCGGATTGTCGGTTCAAGCTCCCCCTTGGGCCGTCTTGGGGGCCTCTTGGGCCGTCTTGGCGCCCTCTTGGGCCGACTTGGGCGCCTCTTGGGGGCCTCTTGGGGGCATCTTGGGGCGGTCTTGGGGTGCTCTTGGCCCGTCTTCAACGCCGTCAAGGCCGACAAGTCGTATATGATGAAAATGTACGTTTTCCCATCGGAATGTGATGATTTTCGGCTTTTCGGCCCTTCTGAGGACTGTTCTTGGAGGCCTCTTGGGACGTCTTGGAGGCCTCTTGGCTCGTCTTCGGCGTCTTGGAGCGCTCGTTTGGCGTCTCGGGGCCCTCGTGGGCCGTCTGGGAGACGTCTTGGGGCCTTCTTGGCCCGTCTTGAGCCCCATGTGGGCCCAAAAGAGGCCCGTGAGTCGCTCGGCGTGGGCCCGGGGGGGGGGGGTCAAATCGCCGGTTTGGGGTCCCATGGGGGGGGACTATGGGGGGGAACTATCTCACACGCCTAGAGACCCACAAGGGGTCGGCGGATTATTATCGGGGTGGTTTTTCTGCCCTCTGAATCCACTTGCCCCACGTCTAATGCACCACCCCCTGTCAGCTGGACCCTCTTCTGGGTCACCCCAAACGGACGCCCTGCCAGAGCGCGCCCGCCGTGGCGGGCCGCCACGGGAGAGCCACACAGGCTGCGGGGAGCTCGTGCCCCGGGTCTTGCCAGGCCGCGCCCGCCATCGGAGAGCTATGCGGTTGTTAAGTCGGGCCTGTCCCTCTACAGGAGGAGTACGCAAACATAGTCACACAATAGTCTGGGAACGATTCTTCTACCATGTTTTGACTATGGTTGAATGTTTGTTTGGCTACTTTCTATTTTTCGCCCAAAATCCGCCTGTAGGGGGACATGCCCGACCTCATGGTATTGTTCTCGCTTCGCGCGCAGTCGAGGCTAATTCGTGGGCCGACCCTTCCACATCAAAGAACACCCTTGCGTCCAGCGGCTCGCGGCCACTGCCCCCCAGCGTTCCCTTGGAAATATGGCCCATCGGAGGGGTTTTGGGTCCTCTCGCGTGTCCTCTTCGAGTCAACCCCGACTATAGACGCACCAGCTCCTCCCGAGAAATTGCCCGTGCCAGCGGCCTTGATCAGGGAGCTGTTGCAGGAGCAGGCAGTCAGACAAACCGGGGAAGTCAGCCGTCAAGTGGAAGCCCAGCACCTGTCGGAGCAGTTGGGCGATCTTTGAGCCAGTTGGGGGACTCACAATCCTCTACGTCCTCCTGCCCCTGCTTCTTCTCCCCCTTAGCGCGCGACCTCATCATATTCTTGTATGTATGGCACTCCGACCAGGTGTTGGTTGAATAGACGATACGTTTGGACATGATTCGGTGGCGCTCCTTTTCCCACAGCGCGGTGATTGGTGGACCATACACAGCAAGTGCGTGGTTAGACGGAATGGTCTTCCGAAGCCGTGTTCCACATCCGTGCTATTATTTGTTGTTGGTTTTGTTGTTCGTTTTTTGTTGCGGTTGGAGTTGTTGGGCCGAGACAGGCACTGCTATACAGCATTCTGGATCCGACCCGCGGCGTGAACTTCTTCCAGCGACCCATTGGCGTGCCAGATTTCGTACTGCTTCTTGCAATGGTGCCGCCCGCTTGATACTTGTCTGATTATGCCGCCTTCTCTGAAGTATAGGCAGAGCGGGGTGACATGTGACGTGCTGCTTGTTGCTAGCGTGCAAGCGCGGGAGATGCGTGCACGTCGCCATTTGTTAGTGCAGCAGTGCCGCCCAATATAGTCATGAAGGGAGGAAGATGGAGACGGAGGGAGGAGGGGAAACAGCAGGAGCAGGAGCGGGAGTAGGAAGACGGCCGCCCTCCTCCGCCCTTCCTCCTCCGACGACCACGACGACGGTGGCGGCGGCAAGCGTGGAGACGTCCGGAGACCTAGAATGGCCAACATTCGGCGTCCCAGAAGGGCCGAGAGCGCCCACTGTCTCAGAACCTCGACCCTCGATCGCTCCGTGGCCAACACTCGGCGTCCCAGAAGGGCCGAGAGCGCCCATCGTCATAGAGCCTCGACCCTCGATCGCTCGACGACGCCTGCCACGGCGGCGAAGTCGACGGCGGCGGCCCCGCAGGCTGTGCCGCACGCGCCGTGGTGCCTGGGGGCGGCGACGGCGGCGTCCTGCGCCGTGGTCGTGCGCGCGGCCTCAGCCCTGCCAGCGGCGTTCGGAGAAGTCCCTGCCAGACTGGGCCGCCCACTCCCCCGCCGCAATTGCTCGGTGATGTGTGGGAGGGCGGGGCGGGAAGCTTTCGCGCCCCCGCCTCGACCCTGCAGGCAGGCGGAGCATGCGGAGGAGGAAGCATGGGGGGGGCGGGGGAGGCCCTGCCAGAGACCGTTCGGGCGCCCTCTCAAGGCCTATTTTTGGGGGCCTGTTCTCGAGGCCCAGCGAGTCTACGTAGGCCTCCCAGATGGATTCCGAGTAGTTGGGGTCGGAGGGTCGCGCCGCGTCGCCGATGCATCGGCGATGCGGTTTGATGTGTAGCCCGATTTTCTTTACGCCGACGTCGGCGGTGCATCCCTGACGTCGCCGATACATCACCGATGCATCGCGGATGCATCGGCGATGCATCGGCGGTGCGGCGCGATCCTCCAACCCTATCTACTCGGACCCGACCTGAGAACACGCTTTGCAGGGGCATCCAGGGGGCCCCGGGGGCCGAATTCGTTTTGGGCCGAATTCGTTTGGGGGCCCCGGGGGCCGAATTCGTTTGGGAGGGGGAGCCGGACGTTGGAGGGAGCGCGTTTCACTGGCGCTTACCTTGGGAATATTCGACGACACGTTTGACCCAGGGGGCGCCTTTCCCCCTTCCCCCCCCCCTCCCCGAACGGCTCTCTCCTCAGGCGCCCGCGGTGGCCGGCAGCGTCGTCGTTGTCGCCGTCGTCGCCGTTGTCGTTGTCGACGTCGTTGTAGTCGTCGTCGTTGTCATGCTCGAAGACGTCGTGGTCGCCGTCACCGTCGTCGTCGTCGCCTTCGTTATGGTCGTTGTCGTCGTTGTCGTCGTCGCCGTCGCCGTCGTCATCGTCGTCGTCGTCGTCGCCGTCGCTGTCTTCGTCGTCGTCGTCGTCGCTGCCGTGTTCGTCGTCGTTGTTGCCGTCGTTGACGTCGTCGTCGTCGTCTTTGCTGTCGTCGTCGTTGTCGCCATCATCGCCGCCGTCGTCGTCGCCTTCGCCGTCTCGTCGTCGTCGTGCCCGCAATCGTCGCCGACGTCGTCGTCGTCGTCGCCTTCGTCGTCGTCATTGTGGTCGTCGTCGTCGCCGGTGGCGTCGTATTCTTCGGCGACGTCGTTGTCGTCTCCGTGCTCGTCGTCGTCGTTTTCGCAGTTATCATCGACGTCGCCGCCGTCATCGTCGTCGTCGCCATCGTCGTCGTCGTCGTCGCTGTCATCGCCGTCGTCGTCGTCGTCGCCGTCGCCGTCGTCGTCGCCGTCGTCGTCGTCGTCGTCGTCGTGGTGTTATTCGTCGTGGTCGTCGACGTCGTCGTGGTCGCCGACGTCGCCAGCGTCGTCGTCGACGACGTCGTCGTGCTCGTCGCGCCGCCGTCATCGTGGTCGTCGTCGCCGTCGTTGCCGCCGTCGTCGTTGTCGCCGCCGTCGTCGTCGCCGTGCTTGTCGTCGTTGCCATCATCGTCGCCGTCGTCGCCACCATCGTCGTCGTCGTCGTTGCCGTCGTCGCCGTCGTCGTCGTGCTCGTCGATGTCATCGTCGCCGTCGACGTCGTCGGTCTCGCCGACGTCTTCGTCGTCGTCCTCGCCGACGTCGTCGTCGTCGTCTTCATCGTCGTCGTCGCCGTCGTCGTCGCCGTCGTCCTTGCGGTCGTCGTCTTCGTTTTCGTCGTCGTCGTCGTTGCCGTCGTCGTCATCGTGGTCGTCGTCTTTGTCGTCGTCTTCGTCGCCTCGTTGTTGAGTTCGTGGCCGTCGTCGTCGTCGCCGTCGTAGTCATGCTCGTCGTCGCCGTCGTCGTCGTCGTCGTCGTTGTTGTCGTCGTCGCCGTCGTCGTCGTCGTCGTGGCCTCCGCCGTATTTCTCGTCGTCGTCTTCGCCGTCGTCGTCGTCATCGTCGTCGTGCTCGTCGTCGTCGTCGTCGTCGTCGACATCGTCGTCGTCGCCGTCGTCTTTGTCGTCGCCGTCGCCGTCGTCGCCGTAGTCGTCGTCGTCGTCGTCGTCGTCATCGTCGTCGTCTTCGCCGTCGTGGTCGTCGCCGCCGCCGCCGTCGTCTCCGTCGTCGTCGCCGTCGTCGCCGCCGCCGTCGTCGTCGTCGTCGCCGTCGTCGCAATCGTCGTCGTCTTCGTGCTTGTCGTCGTCGTCGTCGTCGCCGTCGTTTTCTAAGCCGTCGTCGTCACCGCCGCCGCCGTGGTCGTCGCCGCCGTCGTCGTCGTATCCGCCGTCGTTGTTGTCGACGTCGTCGCCGTCGTCGTCGTCGTCGTCGTCGTCGCCGTGCTCGTCGCCGTCACCGTCGCCGCCGTCGTCGTCGTCGTCGTCGTTGTCGCCGTGCTCACCGTCTTCGTCGGTGTCGTCGCCGTCGTCGCAATCTTTGTCGTCGTCGCCGTCGTTGTCGCCGTCGTCGTCGTCGACATCGTCCTCGTCCCCTTCGTCGTCGCCTTCGTCGTCGTCGTCATCGCCTTCGTGATTGTCGTGCTGAACGTCGTCGTTGTCGTCGCCGTCGTTGTCGCCGCCATCGACGTCGTCGACGTCGTCGTCGTGCTCGTCGTCGCCGTCGCCGTCGCCGTCGTCTCCGTCGTCGTCGTCGTCGTCGCCAGCGGCCCCGCCGCCGCCGCCAGCCAGCGCCGGCGGCGGCGCCTGCCTGGGAGGGGGAGGGGGGCCGCCGCTTGCGCCAGCGCAGCAACGCCCCCCCCCCTAAAGGGGAGAGCCGATTCGGACCCCCCCCTCCCTCCAAGCGCCCACAGAACGCGCTCTTCCGGACGTTGTAACAACATGTGGCACGATGAATGTAGCCGAAGATGCCGTAAGGAAGAGGTGTCTTGCTTGGTTGCGAGTTGTTCGCAATGTGTTCTGCGTCTCTTGATTTCGGTCGCCAAGACTTAATATGGGACGAAACTATTCTCCGACCCAGTAGTATCTCCTGCTAACTTCCCGAGTCGTCTCTGACCGATACGAGAGGTTGATTCCCATGTCACCAAGGCGCTATGAGTCGGCCACTTGTTGCTCAGTCAGTATTTACGATGGCGGCAAGCGCCGTGCTTTCCGGAGTTTATATGAAGTCAGAGACCTAAGGTGGAGGCGAGACAAGGACGTCTTGGCGGCGGGCAGCTTCGCGGCGTTGGGAATCGCCTTGTGGGCACGCTGATCCTTGAGTATCGAAAGAGCACGGTCTGAGCAGCATGCTTCATGAGCAGTAAGGTGACCCGTAAGGACGGCACATGGTCAGGTCTTCCAGGGTGATTGTGGAATATGGCCGTGTGTAGACATGACTGGTGCCAGCCACTCTACCAAGCCGTTGCAGCGTCACCCTTCAAATGGAGGGCACAGTGCCACCGAGACGCTAACCGATGTAGTTCGGTACGTCGATGGTTCTGACAATCAGCTGGGTATCGCCGAATTGCAGATCGATGTAGCAGGGCGGATGATGCCAATGGTCGTGTCTCACAGTCTTGCCGGCCAGGCCTCGTCAGCGGGGGGGGGGAAGGGCGGGCATTTGGCGAAAGTACGGCAGATTCGTGTCGCGTCGACGCGGCGGCGACCCCGCCGCGGGCGTTCAAGGTTGTATTCCGCGGGTGGCCCAGAATCGGCCGACATGGAACGATCTGGCGATCGGAACGCCGCCAATAGTTCAAGGTTGAACGATCCGCGCGGTGTTGGAAACCAACGTGCGGGTCGTCACGACATGAACCTGCTACAGCAGGGTACGAGGTGAAGCGATGCCGTACATGCTGAAGAGTGGACGGTGGCGCGCGCGGCAGGCCGCTGCTGGAGCTCAGCACCTCTCGTGCTGCGCGTCGCTGCTTACCTGCTTTATCGTCGCGGCCGCTCGGGGTCGGGGCAGTTGGGGCAGATGCAGAGAGAGGGACATATTGCAAGATAGAGAGAGACAGAGAGAGAGAGACAGAGAGAGGGAGAGAGAGAGAGAGAGAGAGAGAGAGACAGACGTAGTTGCGGCCGTGGGTACGTAGAGGAGGAAGAGGAGGAGGACAGCTGGCCAGTATCATGACTGGTCGCGACCGTGCCTGGTCGTCAGAGGGAGGTCGCAGTGGCGGCTGAGGGTAGAGGGGGAGGAGGCGGAGGAGAAGGAGGATGAGGAGCAGGAGGAGGAGGAGAGCTGCCCAATGTCATGATGGGCCACGACCGTGCCTAGTGGTCAGGGGGAGAGCGCGATGGGCGAGCACAGGGCTCCTGTGTCGACGGAGCAGTGGCAGGATCTGCGACTCCTCTCTTCCTCGGGCTGCTTCGGACACACCGGTCAATGGGCAGGCGGTCTGCGCACCGAAGCAGCTCGGCTTCTTGGCAGGTCTGGAGCTTTGCATCCAATGTGCGTACCTGGGATAGTTTGGTTTGGCGCTCAATTTCACCTAATCTGCTATTTTTGGGCGGCGTACGGCGCTGCGTCGACATGCGTATTTTTATATGGAGGTCACCGTTGTGACACGTGTTTGCACTCTGCTATCCTTGCGAACAGCGTATCTTGACTCCTCCTGCTTGGACACGTTCAGTGTGTGTACGAATATGCTCTGCGAATCAGACAGGGCGGGGGGCTGAGCGGTCATACAACATTGTCACTGTGTGCGCGGCTGAATTGGGGTTATGCGGTGTGGATTGTCGTTGTTTGCACCCCGCACCGCGATCCGCCCCGCGACCCACCCGCGACCTGCCCCGAGACCCACCCATAACACACCCGTGACCCGCCTTGCGACATACCCGCGACCCGCGCGCGACCTGTCCCGTCATCCACACGCGACCCACGCGCGTTCCACCCGCGACCCCCCGCGCGATTTGCCTAGCGACTTGCCGGCGACACATCCTGAATCCACCCATTGTGTTTTCAAATAGGTTCATGCGGCGGGCTCGTTGTGTTGGAGGCAATCGGCGCATGCGGTTGGGCTTCTTCGCATTGAATTTCCGAACCTCGCAAACTGCCGATCAACCCCTCCCTTCGCCCTTGTTGTCAACTGCTGGGCGTTGAGTCTGTGTATGAGTGTGCAGCTGTGTAGGTGCACCCGTGTAGGTACCTTTTGTACATGAATGTGCTTATGGACATTCCACGAAAGATAAAGTTACGTGATGTCTCCAGTTGCCCGTCAGCAGACCTCGGCACCGTACCAGCGCAGCAGCGCAGCAGCGCAGCAGGAAGGAGGTCGAGCTCGAGTCCTGTTCCAGTCCAGCACCCTGTCTAAATCTGCGCGTGTCTCAACTCAGCCCCTCAAACAACTCCTGCGTGCGTGCAGCCCCGTTCTCCTCACGCTCCATCCTCATTCCTCATCCTTTTCCTCCAGTACAGTGGAGGCCCATGCCAAGAAACACTCTGCCTGCCTCCAGGGTGCCCTGGGTTTCTTGGGTTTCGATGGTTTTGATATGGGAACCGTGACGTTCACATACCAAAAATCAGTGGGCGTCCTGGGGTCTCAGGGTTGGGTTTCTTGTGGAAGGTTTCTTGTGGACGGGCCCCCATTGTATCCTTGGGCCCTCTGGGAAGGCCTACATGGGCCCTCTTCGGAGCTGTTTGGGGCTATACTCGCAACCTCTTGGGATCCCGTTGAGGGCCCGTTGGAGGGTGTCGGGGCAGTCTTGGGCGCGATGGTTCGACCACGCTCTCCCGAAGAGGCTCAGTTGAACCATCCTGTGGGCAGCTGTGCGAGTCTTGCGGCAGTCCTGAACCCCTCTTTGGGCCGTATTGGCGGGTTCTCGAGCAATCGTGGGGCCGAATGGGGTCCGTCTTGGGCCGCGTTGGTGGGGGCGGGGTGGGGCACTTGGGTTAGGTTGGGCATGTCCCACTACAGGCGGATTTTGGGCGAAACAATGAAACAGATTCGAAACATCCCACAACATAGTCAAAACATAGTACATCACCCCCGCATTTTTGACTATATTTGAATAGTCCTCCTGTAAAGGGACATGCCCGAGTTAATACTTTGGCTGTCTACAGCGTGCTCGGAGCGACTTGCGGCCCCTCAGTGAGGAGGCAATCCCACATGGAGTGTCCGTGGATAGACTACGGAGCTGCTGCTGTGCCGGCGACAGGGCGGGCAGGCAGCATGTCCCAGCGTGCCTGCTTGCAAGGTTGCGGATCTGTTGTATGCTTGGTATATGTGTGTCTATGCTCAGCATAGACGATTTGCCGATCGGCGCGGACCCTCGCACCCCCCCCTCTTCCCCCCCCATGGAGTAGGTCTTGGCTGTTTTCGGCGCCTGTGACACTGTTACACGCAGGCGAAGTCTCCCCCAGAATGGACGCGCGGTTGCAAACAGTGGCATTAAGCAGAGGCCCGGAGCCAGACCCCCCTCTCCCCCCCTTCCGCGCAATGCCGAAACGCCGAACAAGAAAACGTTCATCATGGATGTAAACAGTCGGTTGCATGTGTGAATGTATGTGCAGGTGTGACCGACCACGGACTCTTAACAATCATTGTGCGCGCAGGGGTATACTCCGATGCATACGTGGTTGTGGCGAATGTGGATGCGCGATGCACCTGGTGAGGCCCACCTGTGTACTCTTGTCAGTATGTAGATGCAGATGCCGATCGTACTTCAGACGGCGCTCTCCAAAAGGCCAAGCCCCAAGGGTGAAGTCACTGCGTAGGGTCAGACTCTTGCGATGGGAGTCCGAGTGCAGCCTAGCTTATCCGATGGGACAGCTGGATCTGGCTTTGATTTTGTATGTCGGGGCCCTTTGGCTAGGGCTAGGGAAGGGCTTTCTCCGTTCTCTTTCTTTTCCTCGCTGGCGATATCGGAAAAGCTAGGGGGGTGATCCTGCCCAAGTTGAAGAGTCTGCGTCGGTAGCCCATTCGTCCCCCCCCACATCGGCGAAAGCGTACCACTACCCGCGAGGTTGCTACTCGCAAACGGACAAGGGGAATCACGCGATTTTCTTGTGCAGTCTTAAGAATAGCCGTATGCCGCTGCCTGCTATTCGTACAGCCATTTGCAAGAGCAGTGATGCCGTCCCGGAGCAGGAGGAGAGCAGAAACAGGAGTTGCATTGGTGTATTGCACTGTTCTCTCAGTATTTCCGTTTACTCCTCCCTCTTTTGGGCATCTAGTTTGTTGTTTTCTCCGCCTTCGGGCCCGTCGACGAGTCTCATTGTTGACCAACATGATCCCTTTGGGCCATCGATGGTTGCTTGTGATGTTGCCCCAGGCTTTGCAGGCTAGTAGCACAAGGCCAGGCTGATAGACTAATCTCGGCTTCGCGAAGCGTTTTCTACTATCATGTTGCCCACATGCGTGTGTCTGGAACGAGGTTCCAATTCGAGGCAGATCCGTCTGCGCACTTGCATCGTTCGCATAGCAGCTATTTTCGCATCACTTTCGCTTAATGGCTTTACGCAATGATAGGTTGCATACATCGTATTTGCCGCTGATGCGGGTAAGCGCCCCGTTGTGATATCAGGTGTGTGCCTCGTTGCTTTTTCTCTCGGATCCGGGCTGGCTTTCTTAATGCCGTCCAGCTGTTGTTGTCTTTACCTGCAACTCGTGGTTCCGAGGTCTCCCCGTATGCTTCTACGTCGTGGAGCTCCTAGCGTCATGATGATATCCAGCTGCCTGCGGCAAATTCCGCCACCGTGCCTGTGCGACAGTGCAGCAAGAAGGAGGTTGAGTGCAGGAACAGCGTAATTCCAAAGAGTGGTCTGCATTGGGGCAGGTCGTGATCCTGACCTCGTCTTCGCCCGCGCGAAAGGGAGGAGGAGGAGGAGGAAGAGGAGGAGGAGGAGGAGGAGGAGGAGGAGGAGGAGCAGAGGAGTAGGAGGAGGAGGAGGAGATTGAGGACGAGGAGGAGGAGAAAGAGGAGAGGGAGAAACTGAGGATGATGAGGAGGAGAAGGCTTCTTGGGACTTCCTTGGGGCCTCCTGTGAGCTTCTTTGGGGCCTCTTGGGGAACTCATGGGACCTCTTGAGGGCCTCGTGGGGCCGCCTGGGCCGTCTTCAGGGACTCTTGGCCCGCCTGACGCTTTTGGAGGCCGCCTTGGGGGCCTCCCTCAGCCGCGTTGGTGCCCTCTTGGAGCGGATCACTGCCGTCTGGGGGCCTTCTTGGGAGCCTTGTGGGCGATCGTTGGGTCATCTTGGGCCGACTTTGGGCCCTCTCTCCTCGGGGCCTCGTGCACTGTCTTGGAGCTATCTTGGAGGCTTCTGGGAGGCTTTTTGGGTCGTCTTGGGAGGTCGGAGGCCCGACCAGGCGAGAACTCCAACTTCTGCCAACAGCTAAACAAACATCACTATTCCTGACCTCTTCGGGCTCTCCAGGAGGACCTCTTGGGT
This sequence comes from Prorocentrum cordatum, assembly GCA_963575745.1. Classification (NCBI taxonomy): domain Eukaryota; class Dinophyceae; order Prorocentrales; family Prorocentraceae; genus Prorocentrum; species Prorocentrum cordatum. Next base: position 299,810 of record CAUYUJ010019649.1, read on the forward strand.
ACCTCTTGGGCCGTCTTGGGGGCTTCTTGATCTGCTTTGAGGCGGTCTTGGGAGCCTCTCGGGCTGTCTTGGGCCATTTTGGCGTCACTTTGGCTGCCTTGAACGCCGTCCTGGAGGCCGTCGGGCCCCCAAGAAGGCTGCAGGACAGATCAAGAGGTCCCCGCGACGGCCCAGAAAGGTCCCCAGGAGACCCTCCCGGAGAGCCCGAGGAGGCCAAGGCCATTGATGTCCCTTTGGTAATTCAAGGATTTTGAGGTTCTGGCATGTTTGGGTTTCCGACCGCCTGGTGCTGCCCAAGAGGCCTCTCTGGGCCGCCTTGTTGCTCTTTGGGAGCACTTCAGGGCCGCCGTGAGGCCCTCTTCAGGGGCCCCTTGGGCGATCTTTGGGTCCCCGTGGGCCGACTTGGGACCCTCTTGGGCGCCTCTTGGGACGCCTCGGAGCTATCTTGGAGGCTTCTTGGGCAGTCCTCGGTGGTCGTGAACCCGAACAGGCGAGAACCTCAACATCCTTCAAAGGCCAAAGGACAATCAATGGTTTTGGCCCCCTCGGGCTATCCAGTCTTGTAGCTCTCTCGGGCCGTCTTGGGGGGGCCGCTTGTGTCGTCTTTAGGCCCTCTTGGGCCGTCTTGGGCCGTCTTGGGGCTCTCTTGAGGGTCTCTTGAGCTGTCTCGGGCTATCTTGAGCCGGTGTGTTGTCGCCTTAGCTGTCTTGGACACCGTCTTGGAGGCCATCTTGGCCGTCTGGAGGCCGAGCAGACCGCCAGAACGCAATTCCAGATGGGGCGGTGTTCCAGGGACGCGCGCAAGGAGCGGGGGGGGCCCTTAAAACTCTACAGCACCTCCCAGGCAACAGGCGAGTATTCCAGCACGCCCGCCCCGAGCAGGCACGGTTGCGGATTGATAGCGGGTGCAGGGGCGGTGTTCATATGGTCGATGCCCAGTTGTGACCTTCAGTCGAAGTTGACAATAAGACAGGGTAACCGTCCCAAGGGCGCCATTGCATCCTTGGCTCTTCGGCCCAGCCTTGACCACTTTCGATGGGGGCCAGCCCCGCCCGAAGAGCTTCGGAATGAGCGTCCGAGCGGGTTGCATCCTTATCGGGCATCCTTAGTATAATTCTGGACGCGTCGCGTATCACCACCAGCCCTGAGGCTCTGGCCCACCGCTTTAGGTAAATTCGTCTTTGCGCGGCCCGCTCTGACTCGACTCGCCGCTGGCGCGCTCGCCTGCGGTCGCTGACAAAAAAGTATCCCCACTTGCCCATCCAGAAACGAGGTCCAGGCGAGTTGAGAGGTGATCAGGGAAGTGCGGGAGCAAAGAGGTGGACGGCCGAACCGTGTGAAGGAGAGAGAGGGCGAAGGAGAAAATTGGATGGATGGATGGATGGATGGATAGATGGGGGAGTAGGGAGAAGGAGGACGAAGAGGATGATGGTGATGAGGAGGAGGAGGAGGAGGCGGAGGGGGAGGAGGAGAAGGAGAAGGGATAGGAAGAGGAAGGAGGAGGAGGATGAGAAGAGCAAGCAAAAGGGCCAGAGGTCTCTTGGATGCTTCTCGGAGCCTCTTGGGGTATCTCTTGTGCGTCTGAGGACGTCTTTGGGGTCTCTTGGCGGTCGTGGGGGGCTCTTCGGCGTCTTGGGTGCCTCGGGGGGGCCTCTTGGGGCCGCTTGGGGTCCTTTTGGGGGCCTCCTGGGGGCCTCTTTGGGGCCTCTTGGGGCCATCTTGGGGCCATCTTGGGACCTCTTGGGACCTCCTGGGCGCTTCTTGGGGCCATCTCGGAGGAGATCGATCAAACAAGAGGGGAGCATTAATTAGCGTCCCCCCCAAGAGGCCAAAATGGGGCCAACACCCTAGTAAAACCAATGATTTTGGCTTCCTCGCCGAGGCCGTTTTGGACGCTCCGACGACTCGCGAACCTCCCCGTCCAGGTCCATGGGGAGGGAGAAGGAGGGGTGGAAGAGGAAACGCCCTAAACCACCGACGCCCAGAGGGCTGGTGGGATTCATAGCTGTATGGGAGAGTGCGAAGTATGTCGTAGATGGGTGGAGCGGGCAGATCGCAGAGAGGTGAGAACATCCGGGAATGCATGGTCGCGGTCGCGGGCAAGCGCGCTTGGGGATCGGGTGTCTGTTTATCTGGTGGTGTAACTTGGGAGCAGGGGTCCGGACGTACTAGTCGTTGAGCCGAGCTCTTTATGCAGCCTACATATCTAGTCTACACCCCCACTTCGAAAACAAGGTCCTCAACGCTATAGGGGCGTTACATGATCCTTTGTACTAGAGAGCATAGATCTGTGCTTAAGTCAAGAATATCCTCCCATTCCCGGTTACAGCATTTCATATTTGAACATTGTGTCGAGCTTGTCGCCTCCTGGGTTCGCTGGCACCCGCGCCGCTCATACCGCCGTCCTGCAGCCCAGTCCGTAATGTATGATGATGATTAATAAATGACCGGGGCAGTGTTGCGTCGGCGGCGCCCCGGAGGATGATTAGAATAAAACCGGCCGCGGGTTGGGAACTTATTTTTTAATAGTTCCCCCCCTGCCGTCGTTGCAAACTTTAAATTCGACGCGGATTGTGTATTTGACGTAACATTTGAATCCGACGTCAAATGAGCAGAAGCCGACGTGGAACGAGTATTTGACGTAAAAGTTTGAAGCCGACGTCGAATGATTATTTAACGTAGAATTTGACGACGACGTGAAATAAGTATTCGACGCAATATTCGAAGCCGACGTGTAATAGATATATGTTTTGATCGTCTTCCTCCCGTTGAATAAACATATCATAATCAAAGAAGCTTTTAATCGTTCCCCCCATGTTTCGCCATCCTGCATCATGCACGGGGGTTGAAGGAGAGCTTGCCTTTACCTCTCCACCAGCGCGTTTTCTGTCTGGCGAAATGCATCTCGCTATGTTGCGCGCTGTCCTTCCCTCCTGCATCATTCCCACAGGATTGCACAGTGGCCCGCTCGATTCTCATGCATCCCCGAGTCTCCAACGGCACTCGCCGATGGATCAAGCATAGCGCGAGCTTGGCAGACGGCAGGGAGGCTTGTAATGGTCGATCCCGCCTTGAAGGGGCCAACGGTGGGAGGCGCACAGGCTGTTGGCCGAAAGGGTATATGTTTGGACTCCTGGATCCCAACCCACTTGGAAGCGCTTTCCCACTTCAGCAGTCGACCTGGCTTCCGTTTGTCCGCATTGTTTTGAGTTGGCAGATACCCATTCTGTTGACCGCTTTTCTGATTCACGCTTCAACCTGCTTACGCCGAGCGGCCTGTGCCTTCTCCCATTCGAGCCCCCTGCTCTACATCTTTGCGCTCACGGTGCCCATGGTAGCATTGGTCGGCGCTTGGGTGGCGTGACCCGTCTCTCGTGTTCCCCCTTGTGACGAGAACTCTCTACCCAGAAATCCTTTGGAAACGAAGAAACGCAACTACATGAATTGATACAAGTCCAGACTCAACGCGCCGAACATCTCCGCGAAGCCTCCCGCTCCGCCCAGGCACCATCCTGACCCGCTCTCTTGGCCGCGTCGAGCCGTGGCAAGGGGGTCACCGGTCGCCTAGAACTGGATCAGGGCGAGGAGGGCGAGGAGGGGGAGGATCATACCCCCTCTTTGGGTCGCCGCTCATCTTCCTGTCCCTCATAGCAGGCAGCACGTCTCCCACGCCCCGCTCGCCCAAGCCGAGGTGCTGCCGAAGTGGCTGGGGGACGACTGGCTGTGGCGCGTCCGCTGTGACGAGAGCCACCTGCGCCGATTCCTGATGCGCGTGATGGTGGCCACGGACGGCGGGGAGCATATAGGGTTCTGGCCACGGACCTGAGGGGGGGACGGCGGGGAGAACAGGCAAGGGGGGAGGGGGGAGGGCGAGGCGGAGGTGGAGGATGGGGCCAACGCTGCGGGTGCGCATGCCCCACAGCATGCCCAAGAAGAGGATAGGGGGAGGTGGAGGGGCAGTGGCACCAGGGGGGCGGGGGGGTACGCAACTCGGGGCGCGAGTTAGGGGGAGGAGGAGGGGACGGGGCGGGGGCACGAGGTGCGCCAGCGAGAGCGAGAGAGGGAGGATGGATTTGGACGTACGTCGGGCATGTCCCTCTACGGCAGGAGTATGCAATACTAGCTTTAGACAGATAGTCTGGCGACGAGTTTCCGTGCTCGTTGGATTATTTTAGACTACTTCGACTATTCTCAGTTTCTTCCAAAACACCTCTGTAGGAGGACATGCCCAACCTAAGTTTAGACGTGTTCAATATTTAGTGGAGTGGCCCTCGTAGCCTCGGCTGCGTCCGCCTCGAAATCCTAGTCGGAACGCGCTCCAAAAAGGAAGTGCACGGGTTCGTTCGGGGACCTGGCGGCGAAATGTCCAGTTTTCATGATGAAAGTCGAAGCATCTCGCGACGGGCGTGATGCATCGTTATGTCGTTCAAGCAATCGCTGCACTGACTGGGTACTTGACGAAGTTCTCAATAATTGATGAACCAGTCGGGCCGAGTTCGGTAGGCGGTTTGGTTCCAGGGTTTTATGTATGTTGGGGTTCCCGCGTACTTGGTTGCAGTTGTTGATGAAGGCATGTTGTCTGTTCCGGTGGGCGGCCGAGTTACCAGGCTCCCATATTCGAAGGAAGAGAGGCGAGAGTACAGAGCTAGTGGGGGAAGAAGTGTGTATTTGCTCGACACACGTATACATGTATATGTTTGTATATATATACACATACACACGTAGAACCCCGCAGTTACGCATAAGCGTGAGGGTGCGGGCGCGAGGTGGGTCGCAGGTGGGTCGCGGGCGGGTCGCCGGTGCGTCGCGGGTGGATCGCGGGTGGGTTGAGGGTGGGTCGCGGGTGGGTCGCGGGTGGGTCGTGGGCCAGGTCGCGCGTGGGACGACAGCAACAACACCAGCAATGACGTTAACAACAGCAACACCACACAACAACAACAACAGCAACAACAACACCAGCAACAACAACATCAACAATAACAACAACTACACCAGTAACAACAACAAGAGCAGCAACAACAACAACAGCCGAAACAACAACAATAATATCAGTAACGGCAACAACCACATGAACAACAACAGACAGCACACATACAACAATAGTCATGGTACGACAATTCGCTCCTATCTGACTTCGTGTGATACAACACACGTATATCCCAAACTGTGGATACCCGCCCTATTCGTCTTCGATAGTCCCTCCCTTCGAGTTATATCTTCCTACGTGCCGCGTGTAGTTGGCGCAGTCCCTAAAACAGGGGAAGGAAGGAAGGGAAGAGACAAGGGTGAGGAAGACAGATGGAGCACGAGAGAGATTTGCAGGAGGAGGGTTAGGAGCAGGAGTAGAAGCGGCACAACCAAATGGGCGGGTCGGGCGGGCGCACCCTAATGGGCAGGTCGGGCGGGCGGGCCCAGACAGCAGGGTCGAGCGAGCGGGTCGTTGAAGCATTGATCCAACATGAATGTCAAGGAAGTTTCGAGTGTTAGCGCGATTCCCAAGTAGATCGTTTGGACATCCAAAGCAAGGGCTCGCTCGCATGCTTGCTCCATGTAGCGAGCATGCTCGCTACATGGAGCATACTCCCTCCCTTAGCTCGCTCGCTCGCTCGCATGCTTGCTCCGTCTAACGAGCGAGCAGGCGAGCACCATGCATTTGCTTTCCAGCCCGACCCGACCCGACCCGCCCGACTCGCTCGCACGGTTGGTCGAGCGAGCGAGCGAGCAAATCATTCCCATGCACGTGATGTCCAGCCCCACCCGCCCCGCTCCCCGCTCGAGGCAGCGAGCGCGGGAGCAGGCTGGCCTCCTCGTTCGCTCGCATACGCGTGCTCCAGACCAGCGAGCGGCCAGCCTGCTCTCGTTCGCTCGCCCGCTCGCCTGCCACCCTTCGCTCCTCCGTGCTCCCTCGCCCCCGCCCTGCTCCGGCGGGTTGGGCAGGGGGGGCCTGGCTCGAACCCGTTTCTCCCCGCCCCCCTTGCAAAGTATGCTTTCCCCCGCCGGTTCGAGCCCCCTCCCCCTTTTGGACGGGGCCTTCAAACCCTCCCCTTCCGGCTTGAACCCCGCCACCCCCCCTCTGCAACCCGGGGGCCCCCCGCCCCCAGGTTTGAACCACCTCCCTCCCCTTGGACAAGGCCCCCCCCCCTCCCTGGTTCGAACCCCCGTCCCCTTGGAGAGCCCCCTCCCCTAGGTTATGTGGAGGGGGGGGGCCGTTTCTCCAGGGGCGATCATTTTCTGGGGAGCGGGAGCGACTTCAACGTGTCAAGGTGTTTTTTCCCCAGGCAAGCGTTCTTCTCCTCCTCCTCGGCCTCCTCCTCCACGAAACGCGTTCCCTCGTACATGTGCACGTGCATCATGCTAACGTTGGTGGAGGTTCGTGAACAGAAAGCATGGAGCAAAACACAAAGTCAGAGTGCAGTAAGAAGAGCGGACAGACTAGAGTGGAGAGGCGAGAAGCAGGAGTGGAGGATTGAGAATCTATTGTGGAGCTTAGGGAATTGGAGCGTAGACGAAGTTGGAGAGGTAAAGGTCAAATGTCAAATGCAGAGAGGAGGGTGCAGAGTAGAGAGCAGAGAGGAGAGATCAGAGAGCAACGAGCAGAGCAGATGTCAGAGGAGAAGGCCCATACATATATATATATATATATATATATGTATGTATGTATGTATGTATGTATGTATGCATGTTTGTATATATATATATGTATATATAAGCACGCATGGGTCATCCTTTGGTATCGCCCACCTAGCGCGCTGTCGTTGCTTTGCACTTGGGAACGCTCAATTGGGTTTTCTGTGGTGTGACGTGCCTGGCCGCTTGGCGTGCAGGCGTCGTTCTCGGCACTCGGGGCCGTCGCCCACCGACCGCCGACGACAAAGATTGTCCCGGTGACCTGGGCTCGAGAGAGCCTTCGGGCCCACGCCGTGAGGAGACGACACGATGCCAGAGGGTTCGGTCTGGGGGGCAGCAGCGCCGCATCGACCCTGACCGCTGGGCATCGTGTCGAGGAGCCACGTCGGGAGCCTTGCGACGGGGGTCAGTGCAAGCGGGGGTCAGCCAGAGCGCCCGATCTGGCAGGACCCTGCAGGGCCAGGGTCGCATTGACCCGGGACTGGGCGCAGGATCCTGCAGGGTCTTGCAGGATCCTTCGCATTGACCCGGGTTTGGGTGCAGGATCTTGAAGGATTTTGCAGGATTGACCCGGGTCAGAAGATCCCCGACCACGAGGGGCGGTTTCGCCACGTGCTCGACCTCGGGCGCTTCTAGCGCCGTCGGGGCACTTCGGAGAATGACAAAGTTGCCGTTTGGATGCGCATTCATGTTGCAGCGAGGTTCGGGTGGTTGCCAGCTCATGTGTATGAAGCAATGGTTGAGGGCGACAAGTGATTGGGCTCAAGTCGAGCAGCACATGTTGCAGATCCGTGCGAGGTGGCTGCTGAGAGACCCAGCTGGGACGCGTCGTTGGTTCTCTTTCTGTTGACTGTGTGGTTGGCGACGGATGAAGTGGTGAATGTGTGATTCTCGTCATGGGCGTTGATGACGTTTCGTTTGAGAGGTCATGGGCAGATGTTCGGTGTACCCGTGCCAGTGAACTTTCCATTGGTATCATGGTCGAGATCGCCCATCCATGTTGAAATGCGCCCACGTGCGTGTGCACACCTGAAGAGATGTTTGATCACCTTGTGGTGCAGATCTCTCTCTCTCTCTCTCTCCCTCTTTCTCCTTCTGTCTATATGTATATGCGTATGTGTATACGTAATATTTGCGTGTCGATGTGTTTGCTTCCTCTAGCCATACATTGGGGCTTTCCATCGGTATCATGGTCGAGCTCGCCCATCCGTGTTGACATGCGGCCACGTGCGTCTGCACACCTGAAGGGATGTTTGCTCATCCTGCGGTGCTGATCTCTCTCTCTCTCTCTCTTTCTCTCCTTTCTTTTTTTTCTTTCTCTCTCTCTCTCTCTCTCTCTCCCTATATATGTATGTATGTATATCTGTGTATATACGTATGTGTACAATGTCCGCGGGACGATGTTTTCGCTTCTTGTAGCCCTCCAGGGGGGGTGGGGAGGCTGGCTCCGTGACCGTGCACCCCTTCGCAATATTTCCGTCCTCTCCCCGAGGTCTTCGGAGGCCTCGAGAGATCGCGGAGGCCACTCGGAGTCTTGCCACTCGCCTTCCCGAGAGTACCGCAGACTGCTCGTTTCCTGCGTTGGCACCTCATTCCACGTACCTTCCATCACGTCGAGGCATTCGAGCTGAAAAGCTTCCCTGGCCGAACTGAGATGGCGGAGGTGGTCTCGCCACGCACGTGTGACGCCTTCCGTCCTGGGCATCCTGCAAAATGATTCCAGACCTCCAAGGTCTAGTTGTTGAAACAAATCAGACGTGCGTCTTCGACATCTTTTCTGTCTCTTTCGGGCCCCAGGGCGGTCGGAAAGCAATTTGAGACGAAATGCCTGTCTGCGGTGTGGGAACTGCCGGGAGATCCCCCGAGCCTGAATTGAAAAACACGCCACCAGAGGTCTCGGCTCGTTTCACGGCACTGACCTCTCAACGCAGTTCAGGAGATTTGGTTCTTGTCTTGTTGAGTTGTTTTTGCAGGTCCCGTGGCCCTCAGTCGGCCCTTTCGGAGGCTTGCTTGTGGGGGGGCCCTAGGTATGTCAGTCCTTGCTCCCCCTCAACAGCAAGCCTCCTCGTCCTCGTTCTCTTCCGCCTGCCCCTGGTCCCTCCGCCCTTCTCGCTCTCCATTCTTTCTTACTCCTTCCCCCTCCCTCAACAATTACATGACGTCCGGAAGATGTTCGGCCCTCCTATGCGTATTGTTTTTTACCACAGGATTTCCGGTTCAAGAAGTTGTTCCCGCTGCAGCGTTGGCCTCATTTTCGGGCTTCCGCTCGTTCCGAGTCGTGCTCCCGCTGCAGCGCTGGCCGCATTTCCGCGCTTCCGCTCGATCCAAGTCGTGCTCCCGCTGCAGCGCTGGCCTCATTTCCGCGCTTCCGCTCGTTCCGTGCTCCCGTTGCAGCGCTGGCCTCATTTCCGCGCTTCCACTCGTTCCGAATTGTGCTCCCGTTGCAGCGCTGGCCTCGTTTCCGCGCTTCCGCTCGTTCCGAGTCGTGCTCCCGCTGCAGCGTTGGCCTCAGTTCCGCGCTTCGCTCGTTCCGAGTCGTGCTCCCGCTGCAGCGTTGGCCTCATTTCCGCGCTTCCGCTCGTTCCGTGCTCCCGCTGCAGCGTTGGCCTCGTTTCCGCGCTTCCGCTCGTTCCGAATCGTGCTCCCGCTGCAGCGTTGGCCTCATTATTTCCAGTGCCTGGTTACGGCATGCAATGCAATGCTATCTGGTGTTCCGTTCTGCGACGCCATGCCTTCAGCTGCAATGCTAGGATATGCAGCGCTTGACTACGCAGTGCCACGCCATGTTATGCCATGCTACGCTTTGATCTTCAGCGCCATGCTATATCATGTTATGTTATGTGCCGATGTGCGATGCCAATTTTTGCGTTGTAACGCTTTGTGATAGAATTCTTCACTGCGCAACGCCACGCCATACTATGGCATACAACACTCTGCCGTGCCCTTCTACGCCCTGCTATGCCGTGCTCTACGATGCATCGCGTACCCTCTCGGGATCATTGCCCTGCTCGACATCCGACAGCGAATCGAGATGATATATACGACATGGTAAGGGATGGGAGGGAGGGGTAGGACGTCTGATATGACGCCAGCGCATCTAGCTTGTCCATCTCCCTGTTCCCCCTCCCCGCCTGCGTCTCTTCAGGTTCACCTTGCCGTCCCTTTCTCGTTCCCCTTGCTGCCCCGCGCAGGCTTGGGACGATGCGCGGTCGAACGCCTACTGGCAGAACGACTACGTCCAGTCCTGCGTTCGGGTGAAGGAGGAGTGCAATGGCAGCTCCAAATGGCCGAAAGGGCGAGGAGCGACGACGAGTAGGAGCAGCAGTCTAGATCCACGCCAGGACGAGCATGTCGACAGCGGCACGGATTCGAGTTTTCACGGCCGCCAGTTCGACACTGGTCTGTTGGAAGACATATCCGTATCCGATGCCTCGCGTGCTGGGCCCCTTAGCCGCGACCCCCATGGACACGGGGCATTTGTTTCACGGATGCCCCGCGGGGAACGGATCCATGCGACCGTGTTTCCGTTGGACTGTTTCCCCGGAGTTCAGATCGCGAGGGCGTGGTTGTGGATACGTTCGCCGATCGTCGCAAGGGGGGCAGGCAGAGGTGGCGGGTTTCTCCGAAGGGCTTAGGCGACCCGTCCTCCTCGTCCCCCTCCTTCTCCTCCTCCTCCCTCCTCCTTCCTCCTCCTTCTCCTCCTCCTCCCTCCTCCTCCTCCTCCTCCTCTTCCTCCTCTTCCTCCTCCTCCTCCTCCTCCTCCTCCTCCTCCTCTTCCTCCTCCTCCTCCTCCTCCTATTCCTCCTCCTCCTCCTCGTCCTGCTCCCCGTCTTCCTCCTCCACCATCTCCTCCTCCTCCTCCTCCTCCTCCTCCCCTCCTCCTCCTCCTCCCTCCTCCTCCTCCTCCTCCTCCTCCTCCTCCTCCTCCTCCTCCTCCTCCTCCTCCTCCTCCTCCTCCTCCTCGGGTCGCCTGCGGCCCTAGGGGAAACCGTGCAGGGCATGCGGAGGCAGCCGCCGCGGGCACCCCTCGTGAGTTCGCCCCCCTGCGGCTCTATATACGCGGCCCGCGGGTCCGCCCCGCGGGGCGCCTCGACGCCTCGTCACGGCGCGGGGTGGTGAGGAGGAGGCGGCGTAGGAGGGGGAGGAGGAGGAGGAGGACGAGCTCGAGGTCGAGGACGAGGACGAGGAGGAGGAGGAGGAGGAGGAGGAGGAGGGTGAGGACGAGGACGAGGACGAGGACAAGGAGGAGGAGGAAACAGAAGGACGCACGGCAGGTACGGTGGCGACCCCGCCGCGGGCGTTCAAGGCTGAACGCCGCCAGAGGCCCGGAGTCGCGCAGTGTGGGACGACCTGCCACCGCTGGGGTCGTCACGACACGAACTTGCCGCGCCTGTGCTCGTATACGGGTTCGCCCGCCGCTCGTATGAATCCTCCGCCGTCCCGCCTGCCCTCTCTCCTCCTCCTCCTCCTCCTCCTCCTCCTCCTCCTCCTCCTCCTCCTCCTCCTCCTCCTCCTCCTCCTCCTCCTCCTCCTCCTCTTCCTTTGTTTGGGCCCCACTCTTCCCCTCCTCTTTCCCTTGCGCCTCTCCTTCCCTCTCCCCGGGCCTCCCGGATGGTGTCCGAGTAGATGGGGTCGGAGGATCGCGCCGCATCGCCGACGCATCGGCGACGCGGCTCGATGTGGAGCCCGATTTCCTTCGCCCCCGCGTCGCGGGTGCATCGCCGACGTCGCCGACGCATTGTCGTTGAATCAGCGATGCATTTGTAATGATCAGGTGGGGCCAGGACGAGGATAAGTCCGTTCCAGAGTTTTCCGGAACGGAACGCTCTCAGAGCGTTCCGGCACGCTCTGAGAAGGCCGCCGCGCCCGATACATCTTCCAGAGTTGCTTGATCTCACAGATTGTCGACGTGTCCTCGCCCGATGTCGGCCTCGTCCTGGCTTCGTCCCGGCTGCTCTTCGCGATTCTCCGCCTCCACCCGGGAGGCCGCCGCTCCCTCGTCGCCTCTCCTCCGTGCGGGCGGGCCCCCGCCTCTCCCCGCCGTTACTGGGTCCTCGTCCTGTTAAATCGGGCGTGTCCCTCTACAGGGGGGATATTCAAAGGGTTAGTAAAGAAATAGTCTGGGGACGATTTTTGATTATTTTTTGACAATTTTGGGGGGTATCTTTTGACTACTCTTTATTTTTCGTCCAAAATCCCGTTCTAGGGGGACAGGCCCGACTTAACCGTACTGTGTCCCTGGACCCGAAAGTGGAGCTCACGGAGTGGCACGCTCCGTGTGAGGGCCGTGCCGAAATTGGCGGGGGGGGGGGGACGTTTGTGAACCTTGCTCCCTTGGCCCCCCCGACCACCCCAAGAGGGCCTCCGAAACCGCCAGCATGCTTTTTAGAATCCTCTGAGAGGCCCCGAGAGGTCCCCAAGAGGCCGAAATGCGGCCCCCAGGAGACCCACGGCTCCCCCCGACGTGGGCCCCGCGGGGGCTGCCTGCTCGGGGCGTGGGCGCCCAGCACCTGCCGCCTCAGAAGCTGCGCTGTGCCGCCGGGCTCGGGCACCGGGCGCGGCACCCGAGCGGATACCCTCTTGAGGACTTGCCGTGCAGCTCCGTGGGTTACCCCTCGAGAGTCCTGGACGCCTGGTCATCTGGTTGAACGCCAGTCCTCTTCGTCCAGGCCTCTATGTTGGCGACGTCTGCCTCGAGATGTGCCAGACCGACGAAGTGAGGAGGCTGGCCATAGTCGCTACTTCTCTCCTGTCGGGGCTTGGTATCGGCTCGCCACCACTCCAGGCCCTCATCCTGCCACTGATCTGATCTTCCTGACCTCCATCTCGATGCACTCCACCAATCTGGCGAAGCCCCCGCTCCCGAGTAGTGGTCCCAGTCCCCGCGGTACCACTCCTGCTTCTTCCAGTGCTCGCACTGCGTCTGATCATCCGTGGTTCCTCCAGCCCGTAATTCCTCTTCTCGTTGTTCACCTCCCGCACCGTCCTCATCGCCCCTGGCCATCACGAAGCTGTGACACCAGCCGTCGGCGTCCTCGTACCTGTCTGATGCCAGCCCTCCCGATTCGACAACCAAGCTGCGCTGTGCCGCCGGGCTCGGGCGCTGGGCGCGGCACCCGCGACTTTGGCTCAGAGGTGCTTGCCTCAAGTCGGGCCTGTCCCTCTACAGGAGGAGCATTCGAAAATAGTCTAAAAATAGTCTGGGGACGGTTGCTCGGTTATTTTTGGGCTATTCTGGGGTCTGTTTTCTGAAGTTCTCGTTTTTCCTCAAAAATCCGCCCGTAGGGGGAAACGCCAAACTGAACGCTCCTCTCGGACGGGGCTTGGACGAGGAGAAATATGTTCCACAGCGTTCTGGAGCGCTCTGAGAAGGTCGCGGCGCCCGAGGCATCCTCCAGATCCGCTGGATCTCAGAGCTTCCCGATTTGTCCGTACCCGATGTTATCCTCGTCTCAGTTTCGTCTCATTGTCCCGCCTACGCGTAAGAGTGACCTTTCGCCGGAGTGACCTTTGATGCGGGCACCTGAAAGTGGATGGGAACAAGATGGAGGACATCAGTTTACCAGAGAGAGGCACCATCGACTGCATGCCACAATCCGTGCTTGGCCATGGCAGGGCGCGTGAAGCCTGAAAGGCTATGGGAAACCCACAGAGAAAACAGGAGAAATGGAAAGAGACATCACACCCCCGGGGCCCCCAGATGGCAGCGGCTTGCGCTCTCGGGTTTGGCCCCCCCGCACCCCCCCCCGAGAGCCGCGCACCCAAGGTCCCTCTTTCGGGTGTTGCTAGAAGTGCCCCTGGCCCAAGGTGCCCCAGGATCCGCGGGCTGGCCCAGACGGCCTCCAGAGCACTCCTAGCGAGGCCCAGAGGCCCCAGGGGCCCAAACATGGATCGAAAAGCTGGGGGTACCTTGGGCCTTGCCTGGGGCCTCTCTTACGCGCAGCCGGTTGTCTTCCAGTAGCGAGCGAGCTGTACGCACGTGCACGTGAGACGCCGTGGGCTGCGGGAGTGCGCACTGCGCGAACCGTCGTTTCACACGAGGCTGGCCTCGCGGACCTGAGGGTCTTTTACCCATGCGCGGTGGCCGAGCGCGTGCGCCGTCTTGCGGGCTCCCCGGAGGGCAAGCGATTTGGCTAAGGCCACCCGTTAGTTATCGCAGGCCTAGAGGTTGACACCGACACCAACATCGGCAGTGCGCCTCCACCGAGGGAAGAAGATTCCGATCTCGGTGATGGTGGTAACATTCTGGCTTCCAAGGTGACCGAACTATAACCACCAACACCGAAATCTAGGATCATCTTCCCCTTGTGGAGGCAACCCCCTGTGTTGATGTTGGTGCCCATTTCCAGGTCAACAATGTTAGGGCACGCATTCGGGGCCGATCTTCGCTCCTCGCGACCTGAGCCGGAAAGCTGCTGTCCTCCACGCGCGCGCGAGAGTCCGAGGAGGATCGCGCTCATCACAGCGCGAGGCACGGCCTTGGGCGGTCTGGAAGAGCAGGATATCGGACGGGTTCCTTCAGAGTGGCGCAGTGGTTCTCGAAGGATGCGAACCAGCGGAAAAGCACTATATATGGTGACGTCTTGCTGGCACTGAAGAGGAATGGACTTCAAAAAGAAGATTACGCGGGGGGAAACATCTGGATGGCATGTGTGCCACCTTTCCGTCCCGCCGCCCTCCTACCCCCCTACCCCCCTTCTCCTTTCCATCTCCTTACTACTCCCCCGCGCCCACCCCTCCATCCGACCTCCCCCTCCTCCAGACATCGACGTTCTGATGTTTCGTGACGTTGCCCCCTGGACCTCTCGGCACCGTCGGGGGGACCGGTCGTTCACCCTCGTGTGTTTTTTGACGGTCTCGGGGCCCGAGATAGGTTTCATTTTTGTTCGCGTCCCTGGAGGTTTGGGCCTCCTTACCTCTCACTCGCCCCTCCCCTTTCCCCCTCCCTCCCCGCAACGTGGCCCCTCGGTGCCCCCACACGTCCGGACGAAGAAGATGTTTCACCTGGATCTTTTACAGTGGTAGCCAGAAGTCCGTCCCGGCTGCGTCGGCAGCAGAGGATGTGTCAATGTACATATCCTTGCATGTGTGCATGGGTGTATGATCCATGCTTGTCTGCATGTGTTCTGCTGACTTGCGTGCGGAGGCCTTGCCAAGGCCGTGGATTCCCTGTGGGAGGCGGCTTTGTTTTGCAACATGTTTTGGGATTCATGGGAGCCAGGGTAAACGGGGTAACAGCGACCAGTCTGCAAGAACGCATATCATCTGATCAGTCTTTATTCTAAATATGTGCGACCTACACATTCATGCATGCAGGCACCTGGCTCGTGCATGTCTGTATTGTTCCGTGCAATCACGACAGTGTGCAGATACGACAGTTGGCACCGAATCACTGCTTACCTGTAGTCGTGATGCTACGAACCACCAGCGCCCGAGTTGTTAACAGCATGTGCTTTGGTTGTGGTGCTGTTAAGGATGCCCCTCTGGAAATTAGTCAGCGCAGGGTGTGACAGTGAATTTTTGCGACGTGCTTGTCAAGAGGGCATGTAAGTCAAATGCTGATGACTGCTCAAGAGGCTTACGCCACTCCGCCGACCCCAAGGCAGAGCAGTGTCATGATGGGGTGGTTAGTGGCGTGGCAGATGCTTTTTGTTGTTCGGGGATTTTTCGAGATCTGGGGTCCTCTTCAAGCCTCCTGGGCGTGGCAGAACCCTTTTCCTGGGCGGTCTTCGAGAGCATGCTGGGCATTCACGAGGCGCCACAGCACGGAGATCCCGCACCCTTCCCCTCGGCGGAGATTCGAGATCTCGGGAGAGGGGATCGTCACATGGCTCTCGCACGTCTTGCTACCTTCGGCGGAGGATCAGTTTCCCAGCACGCTTTCTATTGTAGGTCCGAATCTGGGCCTTCGTCGCCGAGCGCGTTCCACTACTCGCAAAGTGCCTACTCGCAAACGTCCGAAAACCACATGTCTCTACTTTGATGCAATTTATCGTAGATCCCCCGCGGCGGATCCAGGCAATTTGCGAGTAGTCACTTTGCGAGTGGTGGAACGCGTTCGTCTATTTTGGGGGGTATCCTCGGGTCCCCGAGTCCATCACGAGCAGCTGCTCGTGGCGAGAAGAAAGCTGGTCCCCGGGAATGGGGTCGACGTCGAAGGCCTGGGGAAGACGAAGGAAGGGAGGGCGGAGAAGAAGTGGGAGGAGGAGGAGGAGAAACAGGAAAAGGAGGAGGAGGAAGAGGAGGAGGAGGAGGAGGAGAAGGAAGACGAGGAGGAGGAGGAGGAGGTACAGGAGGAAGTAGAGAGGAGGAGGAGGAGGAGGAGGAGGAGGAGGAGGAGGAGGAGGTAGAGAAGATGGAACAAGGTTGCTGGACATATTATGTGAGGGAAGCTTGGAATGCTGTTCGGGGGGCGCTTAGAAGGCCGTCGAGAGCATGCAGGAAGCCGTTTCGGGGATGCCGATGGGGGCGTCGTTGGAGCCTCTTTGGGGTGTCTTGCGGGATGATGGGGTGTAGACAAAAAGCAGGGACCATATTGGCTACATAAAAAAACGAGTTTGGAGTGCCTAGATTTGTGTGGCATACGTGCTGCGTGTTCGACTGGTTCTGTAAGTGTGTGTCGGAGTGAGAGATGCAGGGCCACGTAATGAGAGCGGGATTCCGGGAAAGAGAAGGGGCCTTCACGGGACATGCAGGAGGTGTCGTGGGGCATGCTTAGGGTGGCCTCATTGGAGCCTCTTGGGGGTGTCTTGCGGAATGATTTTGTTTAGAAAAAGCAGGGGAACGAATGACTACATAAAACACGTCTGTGAGGTGCCCAAGGTTTGTGTGGCATACGTGCTTCGTGTTCGGTTGGTCATGTAGGAGTGTGTGTGTGTGTGTGTCTGTGTGTGTGTGGACGAGTGGTGCGGGACCACGTACTGAGAGCAGACTTTGGAAACGAGAACGTGCGGAGGTCGAGGAGGATTAAGATAGAGAACATGAAGTCGAGAAGAAGGAACAGGGTTGTTGGATTTTCGATGTGAGGGCCTATTTGGACGTTGTCCATGGGGGTCTTGGAAGGCCCTCGAAGGCTTTTTAAGACCTCTTGGGGGCCTCTGGGGGGCGTCTTCGAGGCGTCCTGTAGGCCACTTGGGGCTTCTGGGAGCCCCTGGGGGGTCTCTTGGGGAACTCTTGGGGCCAGTGTGGGGGAACAGGCTCGGCATGTGCCTTCGTAGTCCGCCTCTTGCGCTATCTTGGGGCCCTCGTGGGGCTCTCATGGGCCGTCTTGAGGGCCTCGGGGTGGTCTCACGGCCCTCTTCGGTCTCGCTTGGGGGCCTCATGGGCCGTCTTCGGACGATCTTGGAGGCCCCGTGAGCCGTCGGAGACGCCGTGAAAACGAAGAAGGCGAGTGTGCGAAACAACTACGTTTCCCTGAGGGAATGGGACGATGTTTGCTTCTTGGGGCCCTCTATGCAGTCCAGTGGGAGCACTCCTGGGCCGACTTAGGGGGCCTCCTGGGGCGTCTCGAGGCCATCTTTTATGGCCGTGGGGCTGCCCTCAGCCGTCCCGACGCGCTCTTCGACTGCCTTAGGACTCTGTCTGGGTTCTCTTGGGCCGTCTCGTTTTTTTTCGCAGCTCCAGAACTGCCATTGGTGCGTTGACGAGCTCGCACCCCCCCCTATCCGCCCCCCCCCCTTAGAATGCGATTTCGAGCCCCAGGGGGAAGGGGCAAGGGGGGCGGGGGCAGCCAAATATCTCACGCGCCTGCTCACCCCCGGCAAGCGGGGGTCGGCGGATCAGTGTTCTCACATGTCAGTTGACGTATTCTTCTCCGTGCTCATTTTCCTCCCATGGAATGAAGTACAACATTGCAAACTCTGAGCTTGCGCTAGCTAGTGACTTCCCTGCAGGCTGTCGCACTTAGGCAGAAGATTCAGCCGATCGCAAACATGGATCAAGGGGGCGTGGATTAGCGACGGGTCCCATTTCCATGGGAAATCGCGTATTTCCGCCGCCGAACGAGGCGGCACCAGCCGCATTTTGGGGAGGGCACCTCCCCCGATCCATGGATTTGGCGACCGCGCGCCAAATCCACGGATCGCTAATCAATGTTTACGCGCCCCCGAAAGATGCAAGCAAGGTTTGTGCAAACGATTGCTCTTCATATGTAAAGCTGGCCTGCAGCAGCCCATGCACATGCTTGCACATCGTGGGGAGCGCTCGCTCGATACAATATTATCGTGTTGTCTTCTTCAGGGTATTTTCAGGATTGACAAGCCATGCGAAAACAGTTGATTCGACAGATACCGCCCGTGAGCAGCTACACGAAGGCACTCAGTCGCCGCATGGGTCAGTGATTGGTTCATACGCGTGAAGGGTGTCAAATATGAAACACTTCGTTGTTGCCGTACATTCAGCATCAGCGCTTTGCATGCTTGCCCGTTCGACTAATGAGTTTAGTACAGTGGTCAGGCCTTCTGAAGCAACTAAGCAAGTTTAATTGCAGTTTGTACCGGCTTGTTCTTGAATTGCATCGCGACGTATCGTGCATGGTGTAGAAATAGGTTCAGGAGGGGCATAGGGAGGGGATGATGATAATTGCGGTGGTGATCATTGCGGAAGCGACGGTTATTCTGATTTATGATGGTGTTTTGAGAAGGATCGCGATTTTCGAAGGCGGGAGCTTCCGTTGCGACTGTTGCGAGGCCGATCATGACCGACAGCGCGGCGGGACCCTCGACCCCTCTGACGACCATGGCCCACCCTCGCCCAAGCAGGGGATCGTGTCGGACTCGAGGCAGCTGGCTGCTCTCGAGCGCAGTCGAGCGCGCGTCCCCGGATGAGCGTCCACGGCTCAGTCGCCCTCCTGGGCCGTCCCCGCTGGGCCTCCACGACGGCCGCCTGCCAACTCTGCCTGGGCCGGCGGTGCGGTGTGCGTCTCCTGCGCTGGCCGCTGCAGGCTCGAGCTTCCGTCTCCGCTCGTGCCGCGCGCCACACGTCACGGGAGTTTCTCTCGTGTCTTTGTGAACCCTCTGGGCCATACAGTCAGCCCGCACAGTAAGGATGGGGAGCCTTCCCAAGGGTAAACTTGCATTCCTTGCCCTTTCGGCCCATCCTTACCGCACAGGAGCGCACGTTATGCCCCCTACCCCCCCCCCCCCAGGCCCCCGCCTCCCTGCCCCCCCCGTAGCTTCACGCTCCCACCCTCAGTGCGCCCCCGGTACTGCCGCAGTGCGTCCGGTGCCGCAGTCTTGGCGGGGGGTGGGCGCCGCGTTGTTCCCTTCCCGTCCCCCACCCCCCCTCCCCCCTCCTAACGTCCGTTATGGCTGCGAATGTAAAACAACTTTCCACCCTTGTGCATTCTGACGCGACGCTCCCAGCCTGCGCGCGCAGGATCATCGTGGGGCTAGTCTGGCGGGGCCCTCTTGAAATCGTCTTGAGCCGATAGTCGGAGGCGACAACGAGGGTGGATTACCCATGAGGGGCGTTCCTTCCTTCGGGGCTTGGCGGTGGCAATGTTCTTCCGGACACCCGAATGGAACGTCTGAGAATTTCGAGATTCGTGGCGTTATTTCTCACCCCGCACCAGGCCGCCGGGTCGGTTTTGGAGGTCGCAATGGCCCAAACGGGGGCAAGGTCTTCGTCGAGGAGTGGCGTGCCCTTTTCCAGCCCCTTCCCCCCCCGGCTCTGCGATGCAGACGCGGCACATAGCGCCAGAGAGTTCTCAATCCATGTCCAGCATGGGCGGGTATGCTTCTTCGGTCAGGGGCCGAGTGCCACGCGGGCAGAGACGCGCGAGGCGCGCGCCATGGATGGGCGCGGGGATGGCACGCGCACTGTTGCGCGGCGGCGTCGCCTCTGACGAAACGCGGCGGCGCGCGGCGGGGGGCTGACATTTGTGTGATTGGCGTCATCGGAAATTCGGTCATGGCCTCAGATATTGATTCACAGCGACGCGAGTATACGTCGGCCGCTGAGAGTCGGTATTGCCTGGGCTCCCAGATCCCAATCTACTTGATCCCCCTTCCTACTTCGCTCATTTACCTACTTCTTCCGACCGACGCGCAGCGGTGGATAATCGGGCGATCGGGATGTGCGGCGCCCTTCCTCTCAGATGATGCAGGAGGAAGGGCGCGAGCCGCGTGGTCACTGAGAACGTCGCCCAGGGTGGGGGACGCTCGCGCGCTCCCGGTAAGAGCGCAGAGTGGCAGCGGTAGTTGAGATCATGAAAACCGATAGTCATTCACCAACCGCCAGCGCCGCGCCAAGGGGCGAGCATATATGCGGGCGCAGCACCGCGCTGCATGCGTAGCTTGCGGCTGGGCCAAGCAGGTGCACGCCGGCATTTCCGACGCGTGCGATCATGGTTGGATTGGTAAAGTTTCTCTCCGCAAACGCGACAAATTGGTTTCGTGCGGGCAGGCATGGTGCCCAAGATGTGGTAGTAAGCGCGCTGCGTTCCCCAGTGGCAGAGCGAGCTTGAGCGCGCGTGCGGCTGCGGGCAGGCAGGGGCGCAGGCGAAGCCAAGTGACACACTGCCGCAACGAAAAGAGAAAGGCTGGCAGGAGGATCCGCAGCCCAATGTCGAATGTGATCCGTATTCCAGCGCTGCGGCTGCATGATGCGCCCAGAGCCCCAGGCCGACGAATCCGCCGATCACTCCTGACCGCCCGCGCGCGGCACACGGTGGTGCCTGGCCACGTTTGGGAAATATCCTCACCGCCCGGCCTTTGCTGCGCCCAGCGGCACGTCCTCACACCCATCGCTCAAAACTGCCAGCAAAATATCCCCACACCCCTCGCCTGAAACTGCCGGCGAAGTATCCTCACCGCGCCAGGCCTAAATTTGCCAGCCAAATACCTTCACCCCTGGATGTAGAACTGCCAGGGAAACGTCCTCAACCCCCCGGCCTAACACTGCCAGCGAAATAGCCTCAATCCTCCGACGTGCGAAATATCCTCACACCCCCTCAACAAAAAATTGCTAGCGAAATATCCTCACCCCCTGACGTAAGACTGCCAGCGAAATGTCCTCACCGCTCGGCTTAACACTGCCAGCAACATATCCTCACACCCCTCAGCGAAATATCCTCACCCCCTGGCCGAAAGCTGCCAGCGGAATATCCTCACCCCCTGGATTTAAATTGCCAGCGAAATATCCCCAACCCCCTGGCTTACAATTTTCAGCGACATTCGCTTAAAACGTCCAGCGAAACATCCTCACCGCCCCTAGCTTAAAACTGCCAGCGAAATATTCGCACACCCTTCGCTTGTAACCGCTGACGAGAAATCTCGTCACACCCCTTGCTTGAAACTGCCAGCGA
>CAUYUJ010019649.1:325741-329052 GCA_963575745.1 Prorocentrum cordatum
GGGGGTTCCAAGAAAAAGAGCTCTCCGGGAGTGGGATGTGGGGCAGGAAGGGGGCGTTGGTAGTTTTATGGGCGAGAAATTGTCTGTGGTGGGGGGGGGTCCCAAGTAACAGTCTAGATCTCCGGGGTGGGGATGTCAGCCAGGAGGCGGCGGGCGTGGGAGGTTGGCGAGAGAGGGAAATTGTGGGTGGGGTTGGTCAAAACATTTCTAAAAGCTCCCCTGGTGGGGATGTAAGGCCAGGAGGGGGGCGTTGGTAGGTTCTGGGCGCGAAATTGTTGGGTGGGGGGTCCAAAAACAGAGCTCTCCCGGGGTGGGGATGTCAGGCCAGGAGGGGGGCGTTGGTAAGTTCTGGGCGAGAAATTGTGGGGTGGGGGGTCCCAAAAACAGAGCTCCGCCGGGGTGAACATGTCAGGCCAGGATGGGGGGCGTTGGTAGGTTCTGGGCGAGAAATTGTGGGGTGGGGGATCCCTAAAACAGAGCTCTCCCGGGGTGGGGATGTCAGGCCAGGAGGGGGGCGTTGGTAGGTTCTGGGCGAGAAATTGTGGGGTGGGGGATCCAAAAAACAGAGCTCTCCCAGGGTGGGGATGTCTTTCCAGGAGTGGGGCGTTGGCCGTACAGGTTCCCGATCACCAGCGAAAGCTGCACGCGCGGGAAGGGATGTGCGGAAAAGCAGAACGACGCAGCTATCATAAAGGTGGTCCAGATCGCTCAGGACGCCCAGGCAGGGTACGCGTGCGATTACTGCACGAAGCGCCAGCCTATGGCCTTCCATGAAGTTCGCGAGTGCTCCAAAGGGATCCAGAAGCTCAGGCGACAGTTGCACGGGGAGAACGCGAACTACGTCGGTAAGCGGATGACGACGCGCATCATGAGCGATGCCTACGGGAAAGGCATCGTTCGCGGCCAAGTGGAGTGTGCGAATCTTCGAGCGTATGCCGCGGAGAAGGATGCGACGTCGGCAGAGTCGATCAAGACTTGTGAGACGGCCAGTTTCTTCGGACGCGAGTACGTAGAAACGGTTGAGAGGTTGTCCGACGGCACAACCGGAGGGCGCAAGGCTCAGTTCGCGGAGGTGGACATGCGAAATCCAAGGCGGCGGAAAGTCACTGTCAGGGACGTTGCCATGTTGTAGGGGCTTCGTCCAAATCGGGGCGGCCTGTGGCACTTGTCGCCGTGCCAGTTCACTACGTATTGGAGGCCCGTGCTCGTGTCATGCCCTGCCAGTCTCAGGGGCGCTGGCGCCGATCTGGACAGGCACCATGCGTTCTTGACGGCGACAGGGGAGCAAAAAGTAAAGGCAGACGGTCGGAGTCAGGGGCAGGCGGAAGAGCTAGTGCCTGGGGTGGATTACATGGTGAAGGGCGACGCAGGGAAGGATTGGGTGGCGTACCCGGACACTGATGGATGCCGGCACCTGCGACACACGTGGGTTCTTGTCAGGAACAAGAGGCCTATGGCGCCAACCTTTTTCGGGGCACCGGTGCCTCGCAGCCGACATGGAGAAGCTGAGCGGTCAGCGCGAATTGTAATGTCCTACTTCCACCCGTGGACGTTGCGACAGTCAGAGGCCGACAATCACGTGGTGTTCGCAGGCGCACTGCGACGGGCCGCGAAAACGTGGGAAGCCGCCATGGTTGCGTGGTTGGACGGCGGAGTGCAATCGGAAGAAGCTGCGCGGTGCGTTGGGGGCTTCCTGAGCGTGTATCGCGTGCGTCCGAGGGATGCGGGGCATGACGAGGCTCGGAGTGACGAGGACGTGAGCGACGAAGAATTGGAGGTTGGATTCGACCAGCTGGACGAGGCTCTGAAGTCACGCGTCGGGGGTCGGAAGCGGGACGACGGCGACGGTGACAGCAGTTGTGAGGAAGAGGTTGGTGGGGTGGGAGGTGGTCTTAGTGGCTGTACACATCACGAGAACTCGAAGGCAGGCATGGCCAAAGCCCAGGAGGTGCGGGGTCAGCGCCCAAACGAAAAGTCGCTGAGTGAGGTGCGAAACGCGTGGCCCAGAGGCGTCGAATGTGATCTGGAGGCTGTTCAGGCCGCAGCAAGGGCATCGCGCAACAAGGAGACGTCAATGGCCGACAGAGTGGCTGCGGAGGATAGGAGTGGGAAGGTGGAGGCTCAGGCAGGGGCGACATCACAGGAGATTGTAGAGTGGCTCAGAAAACTGGAGTATCGGACTGACAAGGACACAGGCCGACGCGTGGTCAACGCGAAACAGTTCGAAATGGTGAAGCAGGTAGCAGAGAGGGCGATGCAAGAGCTGGACGGGGAGGCACGAGGGGGCGCGGGCATGGGTGACCCGCTGCGGTGGTGCATGCACGGAGGGCCCGGCACAGGGAAGTCGCACGTGCTGCGTATTCTGCGGAAGGAGCTGTTCGAAGACTTGATGAAATGGACGATAGGCGGTCATTTTCAGATCACGGCCTTCCAGGCAGTCATGGCGCAGCTGCTCGGTGGAGACACCATCCACCACGCCTGCGGCATCCCCGCCGTGAAGCGCGGCGACGAGAAGGGTGAAGATGTGAAACTGCAGTGCGAGACAGCCAAGCGAGTGTTGCAGTGGAGGTGGTTGTTCATAGACGAGATCAGCATGGTGAGTGCCCAGCTGCTCGCCGAAGTGGACCAGAAACTTCGCAGCGTTATTCGGGACATTGGGACCCGGAAGCGCGGGGAGGACGGAGTGACGCGACCCTTCGGCGGTTTAAACGTCGTTCTGAGCGGAGACTTTTGGCAGCTGGCCCCTCCGGACGGAGGGTTCCTTGCAGACGTGCCAGCAGAGCGCATCGCGGCGGCGCGGAAGTATACCTCGCTCCCGCCAGTGCTACACGGGCAGGCTCTCCTGTGGGGGGGGAGGCAAAGAGGGCGTGCAGGGGGTAACGGAGCTAGTGGAGTGCGAGCGCTGCGACGATGCCTGGCTGAAATCCGTGCAGGAGGAGTTCCGCAGAGGAGACCTCACGGAAGACGCGCATTCATTTTTGCACGGGCGCGATACTGGTGCCCCGCGGAGTTGGCTCCAAGGTGTGGTTGGATGTGGGAACGCGAGATGTAGGGCGTTGTGCGACGCCGCAGGGGTCTCAGAGAAGGAAGCTGTCGGAGCACGCCGTCAGCGCGCGATGTCCCCGAAGGAACTACGCAGACAGGAATGTGCGGTGTGCAAGCATGAGCGCGAACGCCGCCGTCTCGTCATCGACGGTCCAGATGACGAGCGCATTCACACGGCGAAGTTCTGGTGCGCCCCCGGGGTGTTCCCGAATAACGACGTGAAGTATGAGGTGAACAAACTCCGAGCGTCGCAATACGCCCGACTG
>CAUYUJ010019649.1:329152-459152 GCA_963575745.1 Prorocentrum cordatum
GAGTGCTCTGCACTCAGACCGCAGCTACGACGCGAAGCGCCCCGCCTCGGAGTCAGACTCCCAGGCCTCGCGAGACCGGAGGGGCCCCAGCAGGACCCTACTGATTCGCGTCACCTCTCCGCACCAGAGTGCCCGCAGCAATGGCCCCCAAGAAGCCGGAGCGCCGTCACTCTTCAAAGAAGCCTCCGAGCTCCCGCCCCACGCGCCCTGCTGCTGAAGGGTCCCTCCTTCAACGCAAGCAGGACTGCATCGCAGCGTTCAGGCAAGCGGGGTCTGACCGCCCCACGGCCGCCTAAAACGGGCTAGCCGAACTGAACGCGGACGAGCTCCAGGCAAAGTACGACATGCACAAGTCCAACACGAAGAAGCTTGGCAGCGCCCTTATCCGCATGTGCGCCGCCAACCAGATTAGCTACACGCTCGATCACCACCAGCGCAGCAAGCCAAAGCGCACTGGCGGTGACACATCGCATCCACCAGCGGGCTCCGCACGTCTTCAGGCTGCGGACACCCAATTCATCGCCTTGGACCCTGCCTTTTGGAAGGTCCCTGTCCTTGCCGAACCCACCTCGCCTGACGACGGCAAGACGTACAAGCCCAGCATCAGCCCCCACGACTACGAGAGTGGTGAACGGCTGCTGCAGCACCACCTCGAGCAGGGCAAGCGAGCCACGGGTCAGCTCGCGATTGCTGTCATGGGCCCGAAAAACGACAACTACGTCGGTACCGAGCTCGCCGTCCCCGTCCTGAAGCGTCACCCCAAGGCGCCCAAAGTGGTCCACACGCACGTCCCCGTGACCGTGTACCAGCTGGGCACCAGGGAGGTCGCCTGCACGGAAAAGGTAGCCGTCGCCACCATCGACCCTGCCGACCACGTCTGCTGGATTCGGGCGACCATACACGAGACCGAGGCCATTGCCGCAGTCCCCTCCATGCACCAGGCCTTCGAGGACCAGTTCTCGGGAGGTGCCCCCGTGATCGGTGGTCCACGCGCCAAGGGCCCTTTTCGAGGCGACTCCGCTCCACAGGACAAGGCGCGCCAAAAGCACAAGGAGTCCAAGAAAGACGCTCGCCGCCAGGAACTCGATGGCCAGCTCCAGGACACCTTCGAGGCCCTCTTCCACGGCAACTTTAAAGCCGTCACCATCCTCGAACCCTGCAATAGCCTAGGCAGGTTTGGATCGGGCGTCGGAAAGAGGTCCCTGGCTGCCACCTTCGGCGTCAGTCTCCAAGCGGTCGACAAGGTCCTGGCGGGATCAGGGCAACTCGGTGCCACCTACGACCTCAGCAACGTAGGTGCAGACGAGCCCACCGCCGACAAGTATCAGACCGTTTGGTTCCCTGAAGACCAGCCCATCACGATGGCAGAAGATAGAGACGCGTTTTCCAGTAGTCGGTGGAAGTTCAAGCCCTGGGAATAAGAAAAGAGAATAAAGAAAAAAAACAAAAAGAATATAAATTAAAAAAGTCGTCAGGCACGGCAAGTCAGGCCTACTGGGGATCCGTGTTCCACGGGGGTCCGACTTCGCCAAGGCCGCTGCTGTCAGCATCCGCGGCTGCGAGGCTACCCTCGCCAAGACGCGCTACCGCATCACTGGCATTGCGGCACGCCACGCCACGCTGACCCAGCTCGCCAAGTCTCTCACGGGCCCGTCCGTTAAATGGGACTGTGAGGTCTACCACACCGCCTGGGACCCAGCCACTGCGGCCCAGTTTGCCTTAGTGCGCGCTCATCGTCCCCCACTCACCTATACGGTGCAGGTCGCGGGGTGCCCCATCCCGTGGAGCATCACCGAGGCCCCGCTGGCTGAGGTGGCGCCGAAGCGGGACAACGTTACCATCGTCACGCCTACCACCATCACAGAGCCTGTGACGCCGTCAGCCGGTGGTGGCGGCTTTAGCCCCGCCACCGGCACACTCCTCACCAAAGCGGCCCAGAGCCCCTACCTCCACGACCTCATGACTGCCACGCCCAAAGGCAAGGGCGTCGCACCGCTCCTGACCCCCAAGGATGAGCCTTCAGCCAAGCGCCACCGCTCCTCCAGCGGGAAACGTGACGCCACGCCGCACGCAAGGCCACCCTGCGCCCCAGGCCGCAGCTCCTCAGCGCCCCCGCACGGCACGGACGGAGCCGCTGAACCGACGGCCACCCCAGGACCAGGTGGCCACGACCCCTGGCTTGGCACGGCGGCGGCAGAAGGTGGGGGCCTCACCGAAGGCGACGCTGCCACAGCCGCCGAAGTACCAGGTGACGTCGTCGATGTCGAGATCCTCTCATCAGGTGATGAATACAGCGTGGCCTCCCACGAACTCAACACCTTCGGCGAGCGCTTCGCATCGGCCTCTAAACCGCCCGATGCTGCCACGACCCGCATCCAGCACATGGAACAGCAGCACGAGCTGCTAGCCAATACGGTGGATAACATGCAGGTGCAGCTTGCGGGCGTTCTCTCCTCCCAGGCCACACTCACGGAGCACGTTTCAGGGCTGGAACGGGGGCTTGCCACCGTCGTCACCCAGCAACAGACGGCATCCGCCGACGCTGCTGCACTGCGCGGCGACATCCAGACCCTCCTCGGGCACCTCATGGGAGGCGCCATCCACCTGCCACAAGCGGCCACTCTGGAAACTAAAAAGGAGGAAGCCGCAGCGGCCGCCGAGGCCGCGGCAGCCTGCAGTTTGACCGACCAGCCAGGCCAGGCCACCCCAGGGACGGGGCCCCCAGGGGCCGACAAAGGCAAGGACAAGGGTCGGGCCACCCAGGAACCCTATTGAAGGTGCCTCAGAGAGCCCGCCTCAGCCCTCCGAGGAAGCGCCTTCAGAGGCATCGCTCCCCTCTTCGCGTCGTATCTCTTTCTTGTTACCTCATGTCTGTTTTGGCAGCAGCACGCGCAAGCTATCTGGTGTAGGGACACCCGTAGTCTTGCAGGGGGCGTGATTGTAGCAATGTACATGAGCATTCAGGGGTATTTGAGGACGTGTGCTGCCACGCAGCTTTCGGCTCATCGCTCGCGCCGCCCGCCAGGCCTCGCCATCATGTGGCGCCTTGCCTGCGGCCTGGCCCTCCCCTCGCTGGCTGGAGCACACCCGTCTTCAGGCGGTGCGCCCCAGCACGGAGGAGAGGCTTTCCTGCGACATGCGGAGCGTGGGACGCTCTTCTACTTCTACCTTTACGATGACAGCATCTACAAATACGATCACAGCGCCATTTTGGACCCGATCGTGAACAGCACCGCCGCCGCTGGTCCGTGCGGCACCGGGCCGCTGGGCGCCCCCGCGAGCGCCTGGCCTGAGCAGCACCAGGGGCCCCGCCCCACGCGCTGCCCCCCTGGGACTTCGACGGCTACTACGACGTCTACGACGAGTATCAGCATGTCTCCTACGAGCACGCCCTCGTCAACTACGACACATGCATCGCAGTCGAACACCGATGTTGCCGCAGCTGAGATGACTCCTGCGTCCTCCGGCCACGCCTCGCACCGCATGCAAGTTCAGCTACGAGGGCTACCATCACTCAACATGACGCTTGCGGGCGACTGTCGTACAGCATATCCTCGATGGTACCCTGTCCTCAGCTTGTCCTCGACCGTCGTGCAGCATATCCTCGACAGGGCCGCTGGCAAGGCCCAGGCACGCAGTGGCGGCTTCAGCCCCGCTGCCGTGCCCCGCTTCAGCCCCGCGAGTCCCACTACCCCTCTGTGCGCCAGGGGTGAACCCGAGGAGGACCCCGCTTTCTGGCACCTGATGAACATCCGAGCACGGCTCATACCGTGCGCCGCGGCGTGGGCACCAGGTGAGGACCATCAGGACGTGTGCTGGGCATGGCTCGAGGACTGCGTCCCGCATGTCCTGGCGACGCTCCATCTGCCACAGTACGACCACTATTTCCAGGAGGACTCCGCGGAGAAAAACGACGCCCTGCGCCACCGCACCGCTTTCGACATGTGCGAGGATATCTGGCACAGAGCGGGCCCCGACAGACAGCGCACCAACCGCAACCTCACTCGTATTCAGGGCAGCCACGAGTACCCCCCCCGCTACCTTGGCCTCCTTCTGGAATACCAGTGCGCTCGTGCCCAGCTCGTCGGCCCTGAGGCTTTCGCGGCACCACTGCCGCCATACCTCTCACGGGCCCACGCCTTGCTGCCAAGAGGCCCCCCTCCGCCCGACCAAGACGCCCTGGCGTATCTCGTGGGCGCGATCCCGCACCACCCGCCAGACCTGCAGCCGCTTGTCGAGGCGGAGCTCGCCGCGGCACCGATGGAACCGCTAAACCTACACCGCCCGCTGGCCCCCCCGCCCAAAACGCCACGTGTGACCAGCCCGCGGCCGACGCTGAACCGCTTCTGCTCCAGCACGCAGCTGCCAGCGATATCAGCAACATATCCCTGGGCTCGTTCCACGTGTCGGACGATAGCCAGAACGACTCCATCCACGACACGGAAACCCAGGACCTCGACGGCACGACACCGCCAGGTGACACGGCCCAGCGCGACCGTGACCGCGAACCCTACACAGGGCGCCCCCTGTCGCACAGCAGTGCGCCCATCAACTCGGCCCAGGCCGACCCCAGCGCACAGCTCAGCGACGCCGAAGGCGCCACCGCCGCCGACGAGACAAGCCATTCCACTGCACTGCCAGCTTTCACCAGCCCGCGCAGTGGCGGCTTCAGCCCCGCTGCGGCATTGGCTGGATCTGGGCGTCTTCAGACCTCAGGTGGCAGGACCCCGCCCCGCACCCTTGTCTGCCGAGCTAACGCGACTGACTCCAACTCCAGCGCCGTCGACCACTGGCAGGCTGGCATCGACAATGATCCCATCGAGGACGCGAGCCCTGACGCCAGCGGCTCCTACGAGGTCCCGCACAGCGCAGCGGCCTCCCGACGCTGCGGCTGTCTCATCTGCGTCTTCGTGGCCACGTATGCCATCGTGGTAGCCATGCCGTACAAGGACCAGATCGACGGGTACCTGCCGACACCGAGCCGAGACCCCAGCTACCGGCAGCGACGACGCCGTGAAGCTGCGGCACCAGGCCCATCCGTGTCCACTACGCCCCGACGCACAACGGCATACGACGCCGCGCCCGCCCTGTGGGGTATTCTCAAGTGGACCAGTGCCGAACTCAGAGACACCGTCTTGGGCGGAGCCAGCGCAGTCGGGTCTAGCCTCTGGGGTGCCCTGAAATGGGCCAGCGGCAAACTCGGAGCTATTGCCACAGGCGGAGTGGTTTGCGGTCTTCTCCTGGTCGGCGCCAAACTTCTCGCTCAAGGAGCCGTCGGACACGTAGGAGCCCGCATCTGTGCGCGCGCCCTGGACTCACCCACGGCCCAGTGGTGCCTCCGCTGTTGCCAACCGACCAGGAGGCCGTGCGATGAGGCCACACACACAAGGCCGCGCACGCATCCCGACGACCCCGAGAGTCAGCACGTGCACTCTCTTCGACACCCGCTGCTACAGGAACACTATGTTGCTGCAGTTGCCGCCGCAGTCGCCGAGGTCACCACCGCCACCACCGCCGCCATTGTTGAAGTCACTGCCGCGGTATCGCGAGCCTCGTCTGTCGCACCACGGTCGACTAGCCCGCCCCCGCGAGACGGCCCCACAAGCGGCGCGGCCTATGGCAACCCGCCGACTCACGAAGACGCCACAGCTCAGGCCACCGATGCCGAGGCAAGTGAAACACGTGAGCGCACCCTCGACAGGCCGTGGTCCATCTTCCGACATGCAGATGCTCGTGGTTCCTCTTCCGACATGGACCCCCAACCACCACGACGGCGAGCACGCTATGCATCACCCGCCAGGCCCCAGGCGCCTCCAGGCCCTGGTACGCCCCACCCAGCCCTCAGGCCACCGACGCGCAACTTACGCAGCACCATCCAGCGCGACCCAGCGGTCCCCGTGCCGCCGACGAGCATCCTCAACGCCCTGTACCAAAACGGCTTTGCGCTTGGTAACAGTGGCGTGTCTACAGAGGACATCAAAGACGCCCTGCGACTCCACGACCATCCTCGATTCACCCATGACCCAACGCTCCAAGCGTTGGCGCCGTGGACTGACATCATGCAGAGGCCCCCGAACCGACTCACTTGGGTGCTGGAAGACTCGGGTGGGAACTCAGGCGAGACGATTTTCCCCTACCTCACGTGGGACCTCCGTCAACCCACCACTGACACGCCCACGGTCTTCTGGCACGGGACCCGCGGCGACCTTGCGGCTCGTCTCGCTTTCAACGGATGTCACCTCCTGCCGGGCCCCCGCCGTGAAGCGAAGGGTCGAACCGCCACAAATGTCGGCCGCACGTACGTGAGTGTGCACCCGTCGCTGGCCGCGTGGTACGCGGTTCCGCCTCACCCGCCCTGCAGCCTCGAAGACGACACCCTCGCCTGGGGACCCATCGCGCTCTGGATGTGCGAGGCTACCAAACCGCCGCGCGGTGAGAACTGGCACAACTTCGTGAAAGGGGAGACTCACGGAGCGCGCCTCATCTACCCACGGGCCCTGGGCCTCCTCATCCGCATGGACTGGTGTGCCCCCACCGAAGCTGCCTCCAGGTGCCGTGCCCTCCCACACACCTATGGCATGGGCGACTGTGCGCACGCCCTCCACATTGCCGGCTTCGAACACCCAGACCTCCGCGAGGCGGCTGAAGCCCGCGACCAGGAAGCAAACACCTGGCGCCGGCTGGACACCGCGGCAGCGTGGCCACCGCCGCAGGCACTATACTCGCCAGAGGCAGCGCGAGCATGGGCTACACAGCACTTCGACACTGAAGCAGCCACCAGGGCCGACCCCGACCAGCCCCGTCCGCGCGCCTCGCTTCGCAAGCTCCAGCTGGACCCGCAGCCACTGATCGACCTGGTGTACACTTGCTTGCAGGCCGTTCCCGTGCGGGGGCAGGCCGACGTGCGAGCGCCGCGCCCCAGCGGCTCCAGCCCTGGGGCCGCGTCTGGCCCATCGCACACCTATCAGCCAGGTGCCGCCCTGGGACACAGTCCAGACCGCTCATCGACGACATCGGGAGCCGACGACCGCCGTACGCCGTCCCTCATCAGCGCGGCCGCTGCCCTCGCCCGAGGCCATGCCCGCTCACGGCGATCCGCCTCGCGTTCGTCACGGCAGAGCGGCGGAAACTCCACCTCTCACAGCAGCGACATTGAGACGTGGGAGCACATCGAGACGGAAGAGGAGCCGACCGCCTACCACGTCCTCGCCTTCCACGTCCGCGATGTGCGGGCCCGTGTGAACGCCCCTGGCGTCGAGGTCTGGCTTGGCCCGGGCGAGCATCACGATGGCGCCTACCTACCGTGAGGGGCGACCGTTGTGGGCCACCGCGTTATCGACCCTGCGGTTGCGGGTCGCGACGGCTGGGTCATCCTTCACCATGACCATGGCGATGCCACTACCAGGCTCTGGGCACCGACCCAAGTCCACGTCAAGGCGGACGACACTTGGCGCACGGTCATGATCCCAGCGGACCTGGGGCCCCAGTGGATTGAGCGCCATGCTGACGACGCTCGCCTCCCCGCGGAGGTGGTCCGCACTACAGGCCAGTCCTGGTTCGCCGACGTCTGGCCCTTGTGGGATAGACCCCGACCCCACCCAGACGACGCAGTCACCGACGAGCAAGCGTTCCCGCCCCTACCAGGACGCTGGACTTGCCTACAGTGCCGATTCCAATGCTGTCAGTATTGTGCTGCCCGCCGCAACACGCAGCTCGGCACCTCGGGCCAACCGACGTGCCCGGACTGCTCCCTCAGCGGACTGCGTGCACCTATGGACTGGTCCACGGACTACTCTTGCAACAGCTGGACGTGCGTGTACAGCACCGACGACAGGGCCGCCGACACACGCTGCCTCTCCAGCAGATGCCCGCATCCGCCTCGTCCGCACAGCCTGCTCGACGTCCGTGCCACAGGTATGCCTCCGCACATCCTCGCCCGCCAATACGGCAACGCGCCAGCCCAGCACGACCTCAAGGAACCCCCCCGAGCGCCTTCAGGCCCCGGGGGGGAGCCTCCACAACCAGGCCAAGCAGGATACCAGGGTCAATGGTATCTACCACCGAGGCCGCGTCGCGTCCTCAAGCAGGGATTGCCCGACGGCACGAGGCGGCCACCAGGGTTCACAGGAACGGGGATGCCTGAAGACCCGTCTCCCGACCAACCGCTGTGGAAGGAAGGCTACGTGCTCTTCGGCCCTCACCAGGCCCTCAAGGAGGATTTCATCTTCAACAAAGCGGTCCGCCGACCTTACTCCCTAGCCATCACCAACATGCACAGGGATCGTGTCACAGTCAGGACCGTCTGCGAGTCTATCGCCGAGCGCATCCACACTACCCGCACGCGCTGGCGAGATGTGGTACTGTACTGGGATGCCGAGGGCGGCCCTGGCCCTCAAGCTCTCGACTACGACATGCGCCTCTGTGACGCCATGGTGAGTCGTGCCACGACCGAAGCCGAGTTGAACCACGACCGCAGCAACCGTGGTAGCTTCTGTCTCTATGGACCAGCGCACCAGCGGGCTGTGAACATCACGGTGCTCACCGAGCCGCAGAACATTGACTACGTGCAGCATGTACGGCGCTACTCACCCGTCGGGGAGACGTACCCAGACCATGCCTTCGAGCACGTCTATCAGGGCTGGCGGCGGCCCGACGTGCCGCCCATCCTCCCCGACACCCGCCCGCTCTCGAGAGCCGACCAGCAGCGCTACCAACAGCGCCAGCAGCGCACCCAGCAGCGCGACCAACGTGACGCAGGTCAGCCGAGCACGCCACGCAACCGCTCTCCCGTGCGCGTCCCGACAGGGGACAGCGCGGGGCACGGCGGGGGCGCCGCCTATCACCGCGGCCCCATTGGTGCCAGGCCCGCGGCGGCAGGAGCATCCGCCTCCAGCTACGGCCACGCCCCCCACGCCAGGGTGCACCCAGCGGTCGTCGGCTACCCGCGTGCACTCGGGCAGGCTCCCCCACGGGCCACCTCGCCAGTGCCAGGGTCCACGCGTGCCTGGGGCCATTACCCAGGCCGCCACGACAGCACCGCCAGCAACCAGTCCGCAGTGGCACCCCCTGCGGCTCCAGCCCAGGGGGCTGCACCAAGCCGTGGCAGGACAGGGCGCCCCGAAGGATGGCGCGAGGCGAACGTGCGTGCCTGGCAACCGCGCCAACACACGCCCCCGCCAAACGTGGCCGCAGCGCTGCGCCCTGCCCAGGCAAAACCTGCCCCCCCTGAGCGCGAGCGTCAGCCGCTCGTCCCGCTCGTCCTCACGCACATCCAGGTGCACCACAGCGCCTCCCCGCGGCACAGCGAGGGTAGTGCCCACCACGTCAGCCCGCGGCCCGACGCCGTCGACCCTGACCAGGCTGCAGCCTCGGCGGCGGGCGGCACAAGCGGCTCCCGCCCGCCCAGCCCATCACCCTGCGCAGCGCCGATCCGCTCCCCGAGCAGGGCGGACTCTGCGCGCGCTAACGCCCAGGTGGCCTCGCCACGTGACCGCCACACGGGCGGGCGCGTCCCGCGCAGCCGGTCCTACAGCCGCCACAGCTCGCGCAAGCCCCCTGGGAGCTCCACGAGCTCGCCGCCTCGCGAGACTCAGGCTCACGGCCAAGCCTCAGAGGTGGTGCCACGTTTCGGTGCCAGCGCCATCGAACCTGGCCAGGTCGACCTCGAGCCGACGCCGTCCACGGACCAGGAGCTGCCACCGCCCACCCGCGTTGTCGTCGCCTTCGATGAGGCGCCGACCTTCGACCCCTACAAGCACAAGTACTCCGTCAAGGGCCTCGCGGCGGGCTTCGGCGGCGGCTCACCGCTGCCCCCTCCGAGCCACGGCGGCGGCCCCGCCATCTCTGCCGCTGCCGCGGCAGCGGCGGCCCCGCGTGGAGTCAGCCCTGTCCGCAACGCGTGCCTCACGGCAGCGGGCATGGACGAGGCTCAGCGCCAGGCCACCGACCGCGCCGCTCGCCACGCCCAGCTAGTGGCTGACGCGCTGGCAGGGCGTGCGCCGCCGCAGCCACAGGGCCCACTGCCCGAGGCGAGCGCGGAGGGTGCACACGAACAAGCTGTTCCAGCTGATGCTGCTCATCACGGCACTGACGGGGCGGGCGCGCCGCCGCAGGACGGACCAGCGGTGTCGCGTGCGCAGTATTTGCGCGCGCGCTGCGCCGCTGCCGCGCCGAGCTGCCGCCGCTGGTTTGCTTTTGCTCTTGTGCTCGGCAGGACGGATCGAGGAGTCGCCTCCCTCTCCCCCTGCTGCCGTCTCACCTCTCCTCCCTCCGTCCCCCACGGTACAGGAGTGAGGAGGATTTTTAGAGGCAGTTTTGCCGACGTTTATGAACCCCCCCCGGCGCAGCGTCGACCATGCCTTGCCTATACTTTTGGCCCGACGGCGGCTTCAGCCCTGTCCAAGCCAATCTGCCGCGACGCCATGAGCTCCTACTGTGGCCAAGCCTTCTACCTGGGTGACGGCCAGGCTGCCCTCCACCGTGCGGGGCGTGCTAACCCCAGCTCCACCGACGGAGATGGGCCAGGTCGCTCCATCCACCTCGTCAGCCTCAACATCACGAGTCTCCCAGCGAACTGGCCAACCATCACCGCTCTAGGTGTCGACCACAACGCCGCAGTCATAGCACTGCAGGAGACCCGACATGCCAAGCCTACCAGGCAAGCCATCGCTACCAACGCCGCCAATCCACACCACGGAGGATACCAGGCCAGTCTGGGACCTGACCTGGATCTGGCGCGTGCTCAGCGCAAAGCTGCCCACGGTGGCACGGACCACACGGTCGAGGGCAACACCGGCGCCTCGGGTGGGGTCGCCATCCTCTCTAAGGACGCCATCGTCGACTCCACCGTCGACGACACTGCGACCTGTATCGCCACCCTCAAGGCCAAGAAACGATGGCACGAGGCCTTCCTCCCGCTCTGCACCCAGCACCGCCGCAGGCGACCACGAAACAACCACGGTCCCGCTGGGATCTACATTGCGAGCCTCTACGGGGTCGCTGGAGGGGACAGCACCGATTTGTCTCGGCTTGCTGATTGCGCCGCCGCGAGGGTCGGCTCAGCCCTGTATTTCATTTGCATGGACGCCAACACGAACATCGACGACAATCCACACCTGCTGCACATGATGCAGCACGGATGGTTTAACGTCGCTGAAGGCACACCAGACCACACCATGCACACATATGGCAATATCCCTGACTGGGACCGCGTCACCAAGTGCCCCCGCACTTCGCGCATCGATTATATCATCGCCAACCAAGCTGCGCGATCCCTTGTCACCGACTTCTGCTATCTGCGTGACTTGCCAGCGAAGTCCCATGTTGGCCTGCAGGTCACACTCGACCTTAGCCGCCTCGATCACACGGCCCCACGCCTTCTGGCCCCCACGCCTTACCCTTCAAACGACGGAGCTCATGACGACCATGAACTTCAGGCATTAGGGACCCTCATCGCAGGACGATACCACGACCGCATGGAGCAGGCTGACACACGCGACGATGTGGAACGCATGTTCGCCCTGGCAAACGAGGCCAGCCATGAGCACCATCTCACCCGGCTGCGGGACCTGCCGCCCCCACCGCCAGACCACCCAAAAAAGAAGGCCCCTACCATGCACGGGCTCACACCCACGTTCGAGGAGCGACCCGCCGTCCCCCGCGCCTTTCCCACCTACGGAGCTTCCACGATTCACATGAACCGCCTTCGCAAGCTCCATCGGCAACTTTGCGAGCTTCGCTTCATCGAACAGCACCATCATATGGACTGCCGTGCTATCCCGCCGTACCTGGCGCAACGCATCGACTGCACGTGGACCGCGGCCCGCCTTCTCTGCCACAAGCTGCGCCCCACGGCCCTCCTGGCCTTCCCTGACGCCTGGACCCCCGACGTGCCAGCACCACGCGGAGAGCACCTAGATCGTCTGATCCAAAACCTAGACTCGGAGCTGGCGCGACGTGCAAACCGAGCCAAAGCTGAACGCATCAAGATCTGGGCTGAGGGTGTCCGCGAGCCAAGCGGGCGAAAGGCGGCCATATACGCACGGGCTGCCGACTGCTCGCCCACGGCGTATCTCCGCACGCCTACCACTCCCGACGATGCACAGCTCCACTGCGACACCACCGCCTTCAACCCTGACCAAGCTAGCACGGACGATAGTGACGCCGACACCGACGCCGGCGGCTTCAGCCCCAGCGACGGTAGTTCGCTCGACACGGACAACGACGACGGCCACACTCGTGGCCCACCACCTGCCCAGGTTCCCGACGCCCTCCCCGCCAACGCTATTGTTGCCAACACCAAAGACATGCTTAAGCTCATGGTTGACACCTGGGAGCCCATCTTGGGCAGGTACCGCGCTCGCGCGGGTCATGATGCCGAAGCTATGCCGACGTGG
The DNA here is from genome assembly GCA_963575745.1 of Prorocentrum cordatum. NCBI lineage: Eukaryota > Dinophyceae > Prorocentrales > Prorocentraceae > Prorocentrum > Prorocentrum cordatum. The sequence goes on from CAUYUJ010019649.1 coordinate 341,548, forward strand.
ACGGACTTCTACGACGAATACCGCCAAGAGCTGCCTACGCCATCACCAGCAGCCCCCTTCCACCTCACCGACGACCAACTCATCCACTTCATTCGCGCCCGTTCACCGCGCCGCGCGGGGGGACTCGACGGCTGGACAACTAAGGAGGCTAAAGGAGTTACCCGACGACATCCTTCGCCTCTTCGCCAGCGTCTTACGTGCTATGCAACGCACTGGCACCATCCCCGAGCCCCTCCTGCACGTGCCAAACCCGTGCCTCCGAAAAGGCCGAGGGGAACTCCCGACGGACCAACGGCTTCTCTCGGTTCTTTCCGTGTGGATGTATGCGTGGGAGGCGCCAGCCTACCGTAGCCTCACGACCTGGCGGCAAGGATGGACCCATGCCACGAGCTTCGGCGCTGTTCCCAAAGCCACCATTGGGGATGTCAGCACCTCTCTCGCCCTGCGCATCGAACACGCCAGGACTTTACTCCTCCCCTTAGCTGGAGCTGCCCTTGACCGACAGAAGTGCTTCGACTACCTCATCACGGACATCTGTCTAAACCTTGCGCTGCACGCGGGGTGTCCACAAGACATCGTTACTGTCCGCCGAAATTTCTACAGACACCACAAACGCTACATCCGCATGAACGGAGCGTACTCCAGGGGCCTAGCCAGGACAAACGGTCACCTCCAGGGCAGCTCGTGGTCCCTGGATGACATCAAGCTGCTCATGTGCGTGTGGACAAAGAGGCAGCACCGATACGTTCCTCGATCACTCAGCACTACCTTCGTTGACGACAGCAACTCCGCTACCCACACCGCTTCTGAGCTGCAGAAATCTCTCGACGAAACCGCCAAGTTTGATCGATTCTCAGGCCAACGCACGCAGACGCCCGTGTACGGAGGGCGACTATCCGCCTGCCGCGGATTGGCAAGCTCCCGTCGCCGATGCTTATCAAGGCGCGGCATGCCCGATCCCTGGCTGCCAGCGTCTGCACCACGGGCACTGACATTCAAGCACCATCAGGCCCAGCCAAGACTGCCTACAACCACGCCCTCAAGGCGGCTATCCGCCCCAAGGGGAACAAGTGGGTTGAGTTCTGGACTCTCATGGCCGTGTGCGTGCCGGGACACGCCCTTGAGATCGATGCCATCACGCAGCGTGAAGCATTCCTGTGCCTGCGGCGACAGGTTAACCGCGACGTTACACTCTGCGGGCTCGCCAGAGACCTCCAACACCACGTCCAGACCCTGTTTGGTGGAGGACCCGTCGGACGACTCGTCCAGTCGCTCCAGCAGCTCCGATGGACCTGGCCCACATTTGGCATCATGTACGACGACTGGGGCTGCCAGATCAGCTGGCTGAATTTACCCCAAAACGCCTTCCTGCACATGCTGCGGGCCTCACAACGCAGGGCATTTCTGCGGAGGATCAAGCCACGGCGACACGACCTTGGCTACCTCGCCTCTGTCAGACAGGGCCTTGACCTCTTCGCCAGCACGTGGCTCGCGCGAACTAAAGGAGCAGCCAAATGCACTGCCTGGCAGCTGGCGCTCCTCCTGAACTACCTGTCGGGCGGGGACCACACCCAACAGCGACGATCCCGATCAAACACGTCGGCAGACCCCAGCCCCATGTGCCGCTACTGTGACGAGGAAGAGGAAACTCAGGAGCACACTGTCCGCGACTGTAAGTGCTGGGCCCGAGAAAGACTCCCTCTCACCACCCTCATCAGTGACGACCAGTGGGCCCGTCTTCCGCCGCACACAAGACACTGCGGGCTCTTCGACGAAGACCCAGCCCTCCTCGACCTGCAGGCCGACCTCGCGAGGGACCCGCTGCCACAGCCCATTCCGCGGCCCTCCCCTGATGGTGATCCTGCGGCTTCAGCCCAGGACACCTACACCACCTACCTTGACTACGACGCTGGTTGGACATGGGTCTATGCTGCCACGGACGGTGCGTGCACCAACCAAGCCATCCCATTGCTTGCACGAGCGGGTTACGGCGTCTACTACGGCATCGATCACCGCATGAACTACAGCGCACGCGTTCACGGCCTAACGCAGAACGCCCAGGTCGCGGAGACCCTCGCCATTGTCCACCTTACGGCATGTGCCGAACGGCCCGTGCACGTTTTCGTGGACAACCAGGCGGTGGTCGATGGGTTCCAAAGCATCATCGACGGACATCCAGCGCCGCAGGGCACGCACGCGGAGCTCTGGGAAAAGATCCACCGATGTGTTATGGCCAAGCCCAACATGTTTCGCGTCGAAAAAATCGCCAGCCACCTGGGAGACCTGGGCATCGACCTTGGGCTCATCGGGCCCATCGCGGAGGAGTTCAACCGTCAGGCCGGCGCCCTTGCCACAGCGGCGGCACGCACGCACAACCTCCCCGACGACATTGTTGAAGCTGCTAGAACACGACATCGCCAAGCGACCGTGCTTCATGGGGTCGCTGTCGCTATCTACGAGCGCAGACACCGTACTCTGCCGCTCCCACACCGCAGGGCTGGGTTTACAGCAGCGGAACTCAGCAAAATGGAACCGAACCCCCTGCTGTCGGACCAGGCACCACCCGCGGCTGGACCATACATCCCGCAGAACCCGGATGAGCTCTGGGCCGAGGCCCAACGGGCGATGCACGACGAACAGGAGGACGACCCGTTCGGCTTCGGCGGGGGATTAGACTTCCTGGACGACGGGCCAGCCAGCGCCAACCCTGCCCCGTCGGGCAGCCTCTCGACGCCCACCTCGACTCCGCCACCGAGAGCGACATCGCACCCACATGATGACGTCGCTCACCGTCAAGACGCCGACGAGGACCTTTATGATCCCCTCGGATTGAGTGGCAGCATAGACGACGCCCCGCCGACACCCCACGCTGCCGACGATGCCGCTTCATCGAGACGCCACCCGACCACGCGGCCGACCTCCGAGCCCTCGCACGGCATCATGATTGGTCCCCCCGTGCCACCCACCCCGCCCCCCCACCAGCCCCAGCCCGCGGGGGCGGCTCCAGCCCCCCCGCAGGGCATTGAGCCAGTCAGGCCGTCGCACCCCGTCCACGCTTTTACTGTCACTGGGTGCGAGGCTGCGGCTCCTCCGTCCTCACGGGGTGTGGCCCTAGCGGCTTCAGCCCTGGGACCGCGCGTTACCCTCCAGTCGCCTCGCAAGGGCGACGGCCGCCAGCACGCGGATCGCCGCGCCGCGCTGGTCCACCACCTGGCCAGGCGCACCGATGGCTTCGTCCCCGCCACGAGGCCCGCGGCCGCAGGCACAGAGCAGCCGCCCCTCACCGACCGCGAAGCCGAGCTGTCCCAGTCTATGGCCGCTCTTCAGCAGAGGTGTGCTGCTCTCGCCGCCGACCTTGCCGCTGCTCAAGCCCGTCAAGGCCCTCTGCTCCAGCGCCTCCACCGCGCCGGGCGTGCCTTCGCCGAGCTGCTTACACCCTCGCCCGATGGTGCTGCGCCGCCACTCACCCTCCATGCTATGCTGTCATCGCTCCGCGGCGCTCCGCCTGGAGCCCCGCGCTAAACTCCGCCTTTCTGCCTGCCCGTGTGCACGCGTGGCCCCGCGTCCACGGTGTCAGGGCGTGGGGGCGGGGGGTGCCCCGTCCCTGCGCGCCGCGTTGCGGCCAGCGCCCAACTGGCGGTCTGCCAAGCCGCCTAGCCACGTGTCAGCACGTCGCCTTTCTTGTTGGGGCCTTCTTCGTCACGCGGTCTGACACGTGAGATCTTCACTGTCTGTCCGCCGTCTGTAGCGTCAGTCGCATTGCGCCGGGGGAGGGGGTTTGTTGCCCGCCCTCGTTTCTCAAGGCTGCACCGCCGCAAATAGTGTTTGGCGGGTTGTCGCACCGCAGTGCGCCTCGCGGACGCACCCTGGTCCGCCTACTTGTCCGGTCTCTCTCTCTCTCTCTCTCTCTCTCTCTCTCTCTCTCTCTCTCTCTCTCTCTCTCTGCTCTCTTCGCTACTGGCTTCTGACGGAGTCTGGGTTAGGTGAGCCTGAGTGTGGGTGAGTCTGAGTATGGGTACGTCTGTGTGTGCCTGACTCTGAAGAAATGAATCTGAGTGTGAGTGAGCTTGTGTATGAGTGAGTCTGGGTGCGAGTCTGAATCCCAATGGTGCCCCTGGCAGTGTCTGGCGACTAGGAGGCCCGGGTCGACTCCTCTTTGGGAAGCCAAAATGCTGCCCCTGGCAGCGTTTGGTGACTATGAAGCCCCTGGTGGACCCCCCCTGGGGCTCCCAAATGATGCCCCTGGCAGCGTTTTGCGACCATCAGGCTCTCAAGAGAGACATGTTGGGGAGCCAAACGGCAATTTTAGCTGAGACGTCCCACCAAAATCGGCGCGAACGGGCTCGTGAGATCAGCCAGGGTGGCTCCCCCTTGGGGCTCCCAAGTGATGCCCCTGGCAGCGTTTTGTGACCATGAGGCTCTCAAGAGAGACATGTTGGGGAGGCCAAACGGCAATTTTAGCTGAGACGTCCCACCAAAATCGGCGCGAACGGGCTCGTGAGATCAGCCAGGGTGGCTCCCCCTTGGGGCTCCCAAATGATGCCCCTGGCAGCGTTTTGTGACATGAGGCTCTCAAGAGAGACATGTTGGGGAGGCCAAACGGCAATTTTAGCTGAGACGTCCCACCAAAATCGGCGCGAACGGGCTCGTGAGATCAGCCAGGGTGGCTCCCCCTTGGGGCTCCCAAATGATGCCCCTGGCAGCGTTTTGTGACCATGAGCCCCTCAAGAGATACATGTTCGGGGCGCCAAACGGCAATTCTAGCTGAGACGTCCCACCAAAATCGGCGCGAACGGGCTCGTGAGATCAGCCAGGGTGGCTCCCCCTTGGGGCTCCCAAGTGATGCCCCTGGCAGCGTTTTGTGATCATGAGAGAGTGTGAGTGTGAGTGAATGTGACTGTGAGTAAGTCTGAGTGAGAGTGAGTCTCATCTTATCTTATCGAGTCCTCTCTTATCTTACCTTTATTACCCTCTATCTTATCTTACCTTGAAATCTCTTATCTTGTCTTAGCTTATCTTATATCAACTCATCTTATCTTATCGCATCACATCTTGTCTTATCTTTTTACTCCATAGGCTGTCTTATCTTATATATTATCTAAAGGCTGCCGCCTCTGCCGCCGACCCCGGAGAAATTCAGGGAGGCACAGTTGCTTAGTGGGTTTGGCTGAACGCGCTTTGCTTTTCCGTATACGTGTTTCCGATAAGTCGGGCGGCCATCCTGGAGGTTCGCGTTGCGCTCCTCCTCGTCGTCCTTCTCCGCAGATGGTCTTTGGTTTGTATTCACTGTCCGTTGAAGAATTCCTACGGATTACATCGAATTCTTGTGGATTCCTACGGACTCCCGAAGATTATGGTGGATTCCTGCGGATTCCTCAATGTTCCTGTGGATTCCTGGGGATTCCTGGGGGTTCCTAAGGATCTCTATGGCTTCTGAAGGTTCCTATGGATTTCTAAGGATTACGAGGGATTCCTAAAAAGGTTTTCGGTCATTCCTGGGTATTCCTGGGAATCCCAGGGGATCCCGAGAACCCCCTGGGATGCTTTTTGAAGTCCTGATGATCCCGATGAGGTCATTGATTCCTGAGCATTCCTGAGGATTCCACGTGGAGTCCTGGGGATTCCTGTTGATTCCTATGGCTTCGCAACGATCACGAGGGAGTCTTCAGGATTCCCACGGGTCCCTCCGGGATTCAAGGGTTCTGACTGATTCCTGAGGATCTCAATGGATTCTTGCGGATTCCGACAGATTCCGATGGTTTCCTATGTATTTCCGAAAATGCTAGATGTTCGCGTGGCCCCACCAGCCCAGCCAGAAACGATGCCCAGCGGCGTTGTCACGATCATGGAAGGGGGCAGCACGCAGAACAAGGTTCCCCCGGTAGAGGTCCAGGAGCATCTTGGGGGCTTCGTGGCGGTCCTGGAGGCGCCCTGGTGTCTCCGAGGCGCCATTGCTGTCGCGAGGAAACTCGCTCCACGCGTGCGACAGGTGGGGCGTCTAGGACGGTTCCAGAGCGTCCTGGAACGCTCTGATACTGCCGCGGCGCTCGATGCATCCTCCAGAATCGCGAGGTCTCAGAGATCTCCGACTTGCCCTCTGGGCGCCTTTGTGCGCTGGCACCTTTCGCTCTGCCACTCTTTCTACCAGAGATCGTACGTCCTCATGCTGCTCCTTCTCCTCTGCGTCCTCCTCCTCTCCTTGCCCACCAAACCATCTCAGCCCAGCCCGAAGGCCCGGGGCCGCCTTCGGTTCTCAGCGGAGGGGAGCCCAGGAGCATGGACAAGGCACAGGCGGAAGCAGCACGCCCTTCAACCCGACATTTGGGACTTCGGTTGTGGTTGGGGCGGTCTGGTGGGCAGTCCTCCTCGCCTTCACCCTTGCCTTGTCTGGCTGTAGCGCACGGCCCCGTCCTCCCCGTCCTCGCCGTCCGCGCCATCCTCGTCGTCCTCGTCCTGGTAGGTCGTCATCCCTTCCATCCTCCCCATCCTCGCCGTCCTCGCCGTCTTCGCCGTTCTCGTCCTGGGAGGGCTCCCTCCTCGCCCTCTTCGCCCTCCTCGCTTTCCTCGCCCTGGTCGGCCGCCATCCTCGCCTCCCTCCCCGCCTGGACCGAGCGCATGGCGCGCCACGGGGCCGCCGCGGCGGCCCGCGGGCCTCGGCCCCCCCGCCGCCTGGGCGCCGCGCGGCGGCCTGCGGTCCATGGCCGGCGCCGCCGGTCGCGAGGCGCGGCCCGAGTCTCGCGCGGCCAGCCGCAGACGCCGCTGGCCTCCGCCGCCGCCGAGGGCCCTTTCCGCCGTGGGGAGCCCTGCGATCCTGGCGTCGCTAAGTTTGGTCGCGCCGGGCGTCGGCGCTCGGTGTCGGGCCCATGGGGCAGTCGCAGATCGAGGCGGCTCCAAGAGGGGCGCAGGAAGGGGGTCCTGCGGTTCGGGTCGTGATCTGCTACGATGTTGCAAGTTTTGGGCAGCGTCGGATGTCCAAGAACAGGCTCGGCACGGCTCGGGCGTGTGCAGTTGTTTGCGTCTTCCGGCCAGGGCCACGGAGGAGCCTCTCGGGATCGTCTCGCGAAGCCGAGCACGCGCACACACTTGGTGCGTCGGCGGCCAGGCGGAGGGACTGCGCTGGCGGGAGGGCAGAAGTTGGACGAGCAAGTGCGAGTTAGGCCGCAGTGCACGGGGGAAGACCCGGCGACGGCGGGGAGAAGGAGGCGCCCGGGCCCTCTCGAACGCACGCACACGCACGCACGCACGAAACCGAACCATGCAGGGGGGATGGGCGTCCGAGGGATGGCAGAAACGGGGGTGGCAGGAGGGGGGCGTTGGTAGGTTCTGGACGAGAAATGGTGGGGTGGGGGGTCCCAAGAACAGAGCTCTCCCGGGGTGGGCTGTCAGGCCAGGTGGGGGGCGTTGGTAGAATCTGGGGGAGAAATTGCGAGGTGGGGAGGGCACAAACCGAGCTCTCCGGTGGGGGATGTCCAGCAGGAGGAGCGCGTGGGTAGGTTTCGGGCGAGAAATTCTGGGCTGGGCGGTCCCAAGAACAGTGCTCTCTCGAGGTGGAGATGTCAGGCCAGGATGGGGGCGTCGGTAGGTTCCGGGCAAGAAATTGTGGCGTGGGGAGTCCCAAGAACAGAGCTCTCCCGAGGAGGGGATGCCAGGCCAGGAGGGGGGCGTTGGTAGGTTCCGGGCGCGAATTTGTGGGGTGGGGGGTCCCAAAAACAGAGCTCTCCCTGGGTGGGGATGTCAGCAGGAGGGGGAGGAGGGGGGCATTGGTAGGGTTCGGGCGAATTGTGGGTGGGGGGTCTAAAAAAAAAAAAAAAAAAGAAAAAAAAAAAACCAAAAACAGAGCTCTCCCGGGGTGGGGATGTCAGGCCAGGAGGGGGGCGTTGGTAAGTTCTGGGCGAGAAATTGTGGGGTGGGAGGTCCCAAAAACAGAGCTCCGCCGGGGTGAACATGTCAGGCCAGGAGGGGGGCGTTGGTAGGTTCTGGGCGAGAAATTGTGGGGTGGGGGATCCCTAAAACAGAGCTCTCCCGGGGTGGGGATGTCAGGCCAGGAGGGGGGCGTTGGTAGGTTCTGGGCGAGAAATTATGGGGTGGGGGATCCCCAAAACAGAGCTCTCCCAGGGTGGGGATGTCTTTCCAGGAGTGGGGCGTTGGCCGCACAGGTTCCCGATCACCAGCGAAAGCTGCACGTGCGGGAAGGGATGTGCGGAAAAGCAGAACGACGCAGCTATCAGAAAGGTGGTCCAGATCGCTCAGGACGCCCAGGCAGGGTACGCGTGCGATTACTGCACGAAGCGCCAGCCTATGGCCTTCCATGAAGTTCGCGAGTGCTCCCAAGGGATCCAGAAGCTCAGGCGGCAGTTGCACGGGGAGAACGCGAACTACGTCGGTAAGCGGATGACGACGCGCATCATGAGCGACGCCTACGGGAAAGGCATCGTTCGCGGCCAAGTGGAGTGTGCGAATCTTCGAGCGTATGCCGCGGAGAAGGATGTGACGTCGGCAGAGTCGATCAAGACTTGTGAGACGGCCAGTTTCTTCGGACGCGAGTACGTAGAAACGGTTGAGAGGTTGTCCGACGGCACAACCGGAGGGCGCAAGGCTCAGTTCGCGGAGGTGGACATGCGAAATCCAAGGCGGCGGAAAGTCACTGTCAGGGACGTTGCCATGTTGTACGGGCTTCGTCCAAATCGGGACGGCCTGTGGCACTTGTCGCCGTACGAGTTCACTACGTATTGGAGGCCCGTGCTCGTGTCATACCCTACCAGTCTCAGGGGCGCTGACGCCGATCTGGACAGGCACCATGCGTTCTTGACGGCGACAGGGGAGCAAAAAGTAAAGGCAAACGGTCGGAGTCAGGGGCAGGCGGAAGAGCTAGTGCCTGGGGTGGATTACATGGTGAAGGGCGACGCAGGGAAGGATTGGGCGGCGTACCCGGACACTGATGGATGCCGGCACCTGCGACACACGTGGGTTCTTGTCAGGAACAAGAGGCCTATGGCGCCAACCTTTTTCGGGGCGCCGGTGCTTCGCAGCCGACGTGGAGAAGCTGAGCGGTCAGCGCGAATTGTAATGTCCTACTTCCACCCGTGGACGTTGCGACAGTCAGAGGCCGACAATCACGTGGTGTTCGCAGGCGCACTGCGACGGGCCGCGAAAACGTTGGAAGCCGCCATGGTTGCGTGGTTGGACGGCGGAGTGCAATCGGAAGAAGCTGCGCGGTACGTTGGGAACTTCCTGAGCGTGTATCGCGTGCGTCCGAGGGATGCGGAGCATGACGAGGCTCGGAGCGACGAGGACGTGAGCGACGAAGAATTGGAGGTTGGATTCGACCAGCTGGACGAGGCTCTGAAGTCACGCGTCGGGGGTCGGAAGCGGGACGACGGCGACGGCGACAGCAGTTGTGAAGAAGAGGTTGGTGGGGTGGGAGGTGGTCTTAGTGGCTGTACACATCACGAGAACTCGAAGGCAGGCATGGCCAAAGCCCAGGAGGTGTGGGGTCAGCGCCCAAACGAAAAGTCGCTGAGTGAGGTGCGAAACGCGTGGCCCAGAGGCGTCGAATGTGATCTGGAGGCTGTTCAGGCCGCAGCAAGGGCATCGCGCAACAAGGAGAAGTCAATGGCCGACAGAGTGGCTGCGGAGGATAGGAGTGGGAAGGTGGAGGCTCAGGCAGGGGCGACATCACAGGAGATTGTAGAGTGGCTCAGAAAACTGGAGTATCGGACTGACAAGGACACAGGCCGACGCGTGGTCAACGCGAAACAGTTCGAAATGGTGAAGCAGGTAGCAGAGAGGGCGATGCAAGAGCTGGACGGGGAGGCACGAGGGGGCGCGGGCATGGGTGACCCGCTGCGGTGGTGCATGCACGGAGGGCCCGGCACAGGGAAGTCGCACGTGCTGCGTATTCTGCGGAAGGAGCTGTTCGAAGACTTGATGAAATGGACGATAGGCGGTCATTTTCAGATCACGGCCTTCCAGGCAGTCATGGCGCAGCTGCTCGGTGGAGACACCATCCACCACGCCTGCGGCATTCCCGCCGTGAAGCGTGGCGACGAGAAGGGTGAAGATGTGAAACTGCAGTACGAGACAGCCAAGCGAGTGTTGCAGTGGAGGTGGTTGTTCATAGACGAGATCAGCATGGTGAGTGCCCGGCTGCTCGCCGAAGTGGACCAGAAACTTCGCAGCGTTATTCGGGACATTGGGACCCAGAAGCGCGGGGAGGACGGAGTGACGCGACCCTTCGGCGGTTTAAACGTCGTTCTGAGCGGAGACTTTTGGCAGCTGGCCCCTCCGGACGGAGGGTTCCTTGCAGACGTGCCAGCAGAGCGCATCGCGGCGGCGCGGAAGTGCACCTCGCTCCCGCCAGTGCTACACGGGCAGGCTCTCCTGTGGGGGGGAGGCAAAGAGGGCGTGCAGGGGGTAACGGAGCTAGTGGAGTGCGAGCGCTGCGACGATGCCTGGCTGAAATCCGTGCAGGAGGAGTTCCGCAGAGGAGACCTCACGGAAGACGCGCATTCATTTTTGCACGGGCGTGATACTGGTGTCCCGCGGAGTTGGCTCCAAGGTGTGGTTGGATGTGGGAACGCGAGATGTAGGGCGTTGTGCGACGCCGCAGGGGTCTCAGAGAAGGAAACTGTCGGAGCACGCCGTCAGCGCGCGATGTCCCCGAAGGAACTGCGCAGACAGGAATGCGCGGTGTGCAAGCATGAGCGCGAACGCCGCCGTCTCGTCATCGACGGTCCAGATGACGAGCGCATTCACACGGCGAAGTTCCGGTGCGCCCCCGGGGTGTTCCCGAATAACGACGTGAAGTATGAGGTGAACAAACTCCGAGCGTCGCAATACGCCCGACTGCACGAGAAGCCTCTGCTGCACGTTACTGCGCGCGACACTCCGACACCAGATGCGCTGCGAGAGCGGCCAGATCTCCCACACCAAAAGATGGCCTGGCTGCAGCGTCACGACAAGGAGAGCGGAGACCTGTATGGTTTTTTGCCAGTCGCGGAGGGAATGCCTGTGGCCCTCACAGATCATATCGACCGCAGCGAGGACAAGTATCTACTCCGCGGACGCGTGGGGGCCGTGCACTCATGGGTGTGTGATGGCGACGAAGGAGCAGGTCGCGTCTCCCGGGGGGGAGAGACCATATTGCAGAAGACGCCGAAAGTGATATTTGTCCTCTTCGATGAGGGTCGCGATGACGCAGGGAACGTGATTCCGTGCAAGTGGACGATACAGGGGCTGCAGACGCCGGGCCTGCACCCAGTGACCCCGCAGAAAAAAAGATAGGGTTCGTCGACAAGGGCAGGCCGTGCCCGCGTCTGAAAGTGAAGCGGCGGCAGTTCCCCTTGGCCCCAGCGTTTGGAGCCACCGCCCATTCAGCACAGGGCCAGACTTTTAAGCAGGGTGTCATCGTGGACCTCAGGATTGGCGGGGGCACGTCGCCGTTGTCGAGTTATGTGGCTCTGACGCGCGTGCGTCGCCGCGAAGACATGTTGATATTTCGGCCTTTCGACCGTGCGCCGTACACTCAGAAGGAGCGGAAGGGGCCCGGATTACTGTTACAGGTGTTGCGGGGAGACCCGATGGACTGGGAGGCAATCGAGAAGGAGTTCATGCCTGCAGGGACGTGCGCACTGTGCTCGTCGGTGAAGTTCAAGAACCAGTACGCGCTCGGGCAGTGGAGCCGGGACGACGGTCGCCGCGTGTGCAAGGTGTGCTTGGAAGGCAAGAAGAGCATTGGCACGCCGTGGCAGTGCGCGGAATGCTTTCTGTGGAAGGGCCAGGATGCTTTCCATGCATCCCAGCACCACAGCTCGAAGCTCACGTCACGGCGTTGCGTGGACTGTCCCGAGAGGCGTAAGTGTTACGTATGCGAGGGGCGGAAGTATGCGGATGCGTTCGTAGACTTCCAATGGGAGAAGGCAGGGAACGCCCGGTGCAAAGGGGGAATGTGCCTTGAGTGCGAGGAGCTGAAGAAGCACCTGCAGTGTTCGCGCTGCGGCGAGCAGAAGTTACTAGATCAATTAGCGAAAGCGGAAACTATTGTCAACGAGGAACCCACATGCAAGGCTTGTAAGAAGTTGCAGAGAGAGCAGGAGAAGGCCCGCCCTGCAGAGGCAAAGCGGGTGGTATGCTCACAATGTGGGGAGTCGAAGAGTAAGGCAGAGTTTTCCGCTCACACGTTGTGCAACGTGTCCAAAGCGTCGACTGCGTGTACCCAGTGCGTAGACGTTGCGGCTGCACAACGGTACACTGCGGCGAGGAAGGACGGGAAGGCCTGCGTTGTGTGCGAGGTGGTGCAGCGGCGTGAATGCTTTTCGAAGTGGATGTGGGGCGGCGTGGCCGATCGAGACCGCAAGTGCAAGCGCTGCGTCGCTGGCGCGAAGCTCCCGCGCGGATGGTGGAGATGCATAGCTTGCAAGGACGCTTTCGAAAGAAGGGATTTAAGCAGCTGGTTGGCCAAGCGGACGACGAAGGGTCCGGATGGGAAGCAGAGGTGCAACAAGTGCTTCGCAGATGAAGAGCGGAAAAGGCAGGAGGTCGCCGAGCGAAGCAGGGTGTCGGTGACAAAAAGACAGAGGACGACCTAGGTGTCATGCGTCGGGTGTGTGCGCCTCGAACCCGCCGGAACAGGGTCATGGGTCGAGGCGGGGGGGGGGGCGAGGGTTCGGGGGTCCCATGACAGACGTGTCGTGGGCCAGGGGTGACGGGGCGCCGGTAGGTTTCGGGCGAGAAATTGTGGGGTGGGAGGTCCCAAGAGCAGAGCTCTCCCGGGGTGGGGATGCCCATGCAGGACGATGCATGGGTCGGACGTGGTGGGGGATCGAGGAAATGGAATACGTCAACAGGTGACGAGAAATTGCGGGGTGGGGGGTGGGTGCTGGGCCCGGAGGGGGGCGAGGAGGGGGGCGTTGGTAGGTTTCGGGGGAGAAATTGCGGGGTGGGGGGTCCCGAGGACAAAGCTCTCCCGGGGTGGGGATGCCGGGCCAGGAGGGGGGCGAGGAGGAGCGCGTGAGTAGGTTTCGGGGGAGATTCTGGGCTGGGCGGTCCCAAGAACAGTGCTCTCTCGAGGTGGAGATGTCAGGCCAGGAGGGGGGCGTCGGTAGGTTCCGATCAAGAAATTGTGGCGTGGGGGGTCCCAAGAACAGAGCTCTCCCGAGGAGGGGATGCCAGGCCAGGAGGGGGCGTTGGTAGGTTTCGGGCGCGAATTTGTGGGGTGGGGGTCCCAAGAACAGTGCTCTGCCGAGGTGAAGGGCCAGGACAGGAGGGGGGCGTCGGTAGGTTCTGGGTGAGAAATTGTGGCGTGGGGGGTCCCAAGAACAGAGCTCTCCCGAGGTGGAGATGCCAGGCCAGGAGGGGGGCGTTCGTAGGTTCCAGGCGAGAAATTGTGGGGTGGGGGGTCCCAAGAACAGAGCTCTCCCGAGGTGGGGAATCCAGGCCAGGAGGAGGGCGTTGGTAGGTTCCGGGCGAGAAATTGTGGGGTGGGGGGTCCCAAGAACAGAGGTCTCCCGAGGCGGGGATGCCAGGCCAGGAGGAGGCGTTGGAAGGTTCCGGGCGAGACATTGTGGGGTGGGAGGTCCCAAGAACAGAGCTCTCCCGAGGTGCTGATGCCAGGCCAGGAGGGGAAAGTTGGTAGATTCCGGCAAGAAAATTGTGGCGTGGGGGGTCCCAAGAACCAGAGCTCTCCGAGTTGGAGATTGCCCGCGAGATGGGGGAGTCGGTAAGGTTCCGGGCGCGTATTGCGAGCTGGGGGGTCCAAGAGAGACGACAGTTTCTCCCGAGTTGGGGATGTCAGGCCAGGGGGGCGCGTTGGTAGGCTCCGGCGAAAATTTGGTGGGGTGGGGGGTCCCAAGACCTGAGCTCTCCCTGGGTGGGGATGTCAGGCCAGGAGGGGGGCGTTGGTAGGTTCTGGGCGAGAAATTGTGGGGTGGGGGGTCAAAAAACAGAGCTCTCCCGGGGTGGGGATGTCAGGCCAGGAGGGGGGCGTTGGTAAGTTCTGGGCGAGAAATTGTGGGGTGGGAGGTCCCAAAAACAGAGCTCCGCCGGGGTGAACATGTCAGGCCAGGAGGGGGGCGTTGGTAGGTTCTGGGCGAGAAATTGTGGGGTGGGGGATCCCTAAAACAGAGCTCTCCCGGGGTGGGGATGTCAGGCCAGGAGGGGGGCGTTGGTAGGTTCTGGGCGAGAAATTATGGGGTGGGGGATCCCCAAAACAGAGGCTCTCCCGAGGTGGGGATGGCAGGCCAGGAGGCGGGCGTTGGTGGGTTCCGGTGGAGAACTTGTAGGGTGGGCGGTCCCAACAACAGACCTCTCCCGAGGTGTGGATGCCAGGCGAGTAGGGAGGCGTTGGTAGGTTCCGTGCGAGAAATTGTGGTGTGGGGGTCTCATGAACAGAGTCCTCCCGAGGTGTGGATGCCAAGCCAGGAGGGGGGCGTTGGTAGGTTCTGGGCGATTAATTGTGGGGTGGGGGGTCCCAAAAACAGAGCTCTCCGGGGGTGGGGCTGTCAGGCCAGGAGGGGGCGTTGGTAGGTTTTTCTGGGCGAGAAATTGCCGGGGTGGGGGGTCTCAAAAACAGAGCTCTCCCGGGGTGGGGATGTCAGGCCAGGAGGGGGCGTTGGTAGGTTCAGGGGGCGAGAAATTGTGGGGTGGGGGCCCCAAGAACAGAGCTCTCCCGGGGTGGGGATGTCAGGCCAGGAGGGGGGCTTGGGGAGGTTCTGGGCGAGAAATTGTGGTTGAGGGGTGCCAAAAAAACAGCGAACAGCTCCCCTGGGTGGGGATGTCAGGAGTGGGGGGCCAGGTCAGGAGTGGGGCGTTGGTAGACTCTGGGGGAGATGGTGGGGTGGGGGGTCCCAAACAGAGCTCTCCCGAGGTGGGGATGTCAGGCAGGAGGGCAGCGTGTGTAGGCTCCGGGGCGAGACAATTGTGGGTTGGGGGTCCAAGACAGAGCTCCTCCCGAGGTGGGATGCCAGGCCAGGAGGTGGGCGTCGGTAGGTTTCCGGGCGAATAATTTTGGGTGGGGGGGGGCCCAGGAGGGGGCTTTGGTAGTTTCCGGCGAGAAATTGTGGGTGGGGGTCCCAAGAGCAGAGCGCCCCCGAGGTGGGATGCCAGGGTGATCCTGCTCGTTGGTAGGTTCCGGGCGAGGAATTGTGGGGTGGGGGGTCCCCAAAACGGAGCTTATCCCGGGGTGGGGACGGCAGGCCCGGCGGGGGGCGTTGGTAGGTTCCGGGCGAGAAATTATGGCGTGGGGAGTCCGGAGAACAAAGCTCTCCCGAGGTGGGGATGGCAGGCCAGGAGGCGGGCGTTGGTGGGTTCTGGTGGAGACATTGTAGGGTGGGCGGTCCCAACAACAGACCTCTCCCGAGGTGTGGATGCCAGGCGAGTAGGGGGGCGTTGGTAGGTTCCGTGCGAGAAATTGTGGTATGGGGGTCCCAAGAACAGAGTCCTCCCGAGGTGGGGATGCCAGGCCAGGAGGGGGGCGTTGGTTTCGAGGTTTCTCTCTTCTGGGCGAGTCATTGTGGGGTGGGGTCCCAAAAAACAGAGCTTCTCTGGGGTGGGGATGTCAGGCCAGGAGGGGGGCGTTGGTAGGTTCTGGGCGAGAAATTGCGGGGTCGGGGGTCCCAAAAACAGAGCTCTCCTGGGGTGGGGATGTCAGGCCAGGAGGAGGGCGTTGGTAGGTTCTGGTCGGAAATTGTGGGGTGGGGGGTCTCAAACACAAGCTCTCCAGGGGTGGGGATGTCAGGCCAGGAGGGGGGCGTTGGTAGCTTCTGGGCGAGAAATTGCGGGGTGAGGGGTCCCAAAAACAGAGCTCTCCCGGGGTGGGGATGTCAGGCCAGGAGGGGGGCGTTGGAAGGTTCTGGACGAGAAATTGTCGGGTGGGGGTCAAAAAAACAGAGCTCTCCCGGGGTGGGGATGTCAGGCCAGGAGGGGGGCGTTGGTAGGTTCTGGGCGAGAAATTGTGGGGTGGGGGGTCCCCCCCCAAAAAAGCTCTCCCTGGGTGGGGATGTCAGGCCAGGAGGGGGGCGTTGGTAGGTTCTGGGCGAAAAATTGTGGGGTTGGGGGACCCAAAAACAGAGCTCTGCCGGGGTGGGGATGTCAAGCCAGGAGGGGGGCGTTGGTAGGTTCTCGGCGAGAAATTGCGAGGTGGGGGGTCCCAAAAACAGAGCTCTCCCGGGGCGGGGATGTCAGGCCAGGAGGGGGAGAAATTGTGGGGTGGGGGGTCCCAAGAACAGAGGTCTCCCAGGGTGGAGACGTCAGGCCAGGATGGGGGGCGTTGGTAGGTTCTGGGCGAGAAATTGTACCCAAAAACAGAGCTCTCCCGGGTTGGGGATGTCAGGCCAGGAGGGGGGCGTTTGTAGAATCTACGGGGAAATTGTGAGGTGGGGGGTCCCGAAAACAGAGCTCTCCCTGGGCGGGGATGTCAGGCCAGGAGGGGGGCGCTGGTAAGTTCTGGGCGAGACATTGCGGGGTGGGGGGTCGCAAAAATTTAAAACAGAGCTCTCCCGGGGTGGGGATGTCAGGCCAGGAGGGGGGCGTTGGTAGGTTCTGGGCGAGAAATTGCGGGGTGGGGGGTCCCAAGAACAGAGCTCTCCCGGGGTGGAGATGTCAGGCCAGGAAGGGGGCGTTGGTAGGTTCTGGGCGAGAAATTGTGTGGTGGGGGGTCCCAAGAACAGAGCTCTCCCGGGGTGGGGATGTCAGGCCAGGAGGGAGCGTTGGTATGTTTCGGGCGATAGAAGTGTGGGTGGGGGTGTCCCACAAACAGAGCTCTCCCGGGGTGGGGATGTCAGGCCAGGAGGGGGGCGTTGGTAAGTTCTGGGCGAGAAATTGTGGGGTGGGGGGTCCCACAAACAGAGCTCCGCCGGGGTGAACATGTCAGACCAGGAGGAGGGCGTTGGTAGGTTCTGGGGGAGAAATTGTGGGGTGGGTGGTCCCACAAACAGAGCTCTCCCGGGGTGGGGATGTCAGGCCAGGAGGGGGGCGTTGGTAGGTTCTGGGCGAGAAATTGTGGGGTGGGGAGTCCCAAAAACAGAGCTCTCCCGGGGTGGGGATGTCAGGCCAGGAGGGGAGCGTTGGTAGGTTCTGGGTGAGAAATTGTAGGGTAGGGGGTCCACAAACAGAGCTCTCCCGGGGTGGGGATGTCAGGCCAGGAGGGGGGCGTTGGTAAGTTCTGGGCGAGAAACTGTGGGGTGGGGGGTCCCAAAAACAGAGCTCCGCCGGGGTGAACATGTCAGACCAGGAGGAGGGCGTTGGTAGGTTCTGGGGGAGAAATTGTGGGGTGGGTGGTCCCACAAACAGAGCTCTCCCGGGGTGGGGATGTCAGGCCAGGAGGGGGGCGTTGGTAGGTTCTGGGCAGAGGGGGGGGGTCTCAAGAACAGAGCCCAGATGCCTGGGGGTGTCGGGGCCAGGTGGGGGCCAGGTGGCGGCCAGGTGGTGGGACGGTGGGGGGTATGGGTCGATTTCGGGCGAGAAATCGTGGGGTCGAGGCCTGGGGGTGTCGGGGCCAGGTGGGGGCGAGGTGGCAACCAGGGGGGAGGGGTGGGGATATGGGTCGATTTCGGGCGAGAAATCGTGGGGTCGGGGGTCTCAAGAACAGAGCCCAGAGGCCTGGGGGTGTCGGGGCGAGGTGGGAGCGAGGTGGCGGCCAGGGGGCCGGGGGGTGGGGGGTATGGGTCGATTTCGGGCGCGAAATCGTGCGGTCGGGGGTCTCAAGAACAGAGCCCAGATGCCTGGGGGTGTCGGGGCCAGGTGGGGGCCAGGTGGCGGCCAGGGGGTTTTGGGGGGGGGGGTATGGGTCGATTTCGAGTGAGAAATCGTGGGGTCGGTGTCTCAAGAGCAGAGCCCAGAGGCCTGGGGGTGTCGGCCAGGTGGGGGCGAGGTGGACGGCCAGGGGGTTGGGGGGGTGGGGTGTCATGGGTTGGTCGATTTTCGGGCGAGAAATCGTGGGGGTTGGGGGTCTCAAGAACAGAGCCCAGATGCCTGGGGTGTCGGTGTGCCAGGTGGGGGGCCGCGTGGCGGCGAGGTTTGGGGGCTGGTGGGGGGTATTGGTCGATTTCGGCGAGAAATCGTGGGGGGTCGGTGTCTCAAGAACAAAGCCCAGAAGCCTGAGGGTGTCGGTGCGGTGGGGGGGTCAGGTGGCGGCCAGGTGGTGGGGGGGGTGTGGGGTGTGTGGTAGGGTAGGTTCGGGAGAGAAATCGTGGGGTCGGGGGTCTCAAGAACAGAGCCCAAGTGCCTGGGGGTGTCGGGGCCAGGTGGCGGCCAGGTGGCGGCCAGGGGGTGGGAGGGTGGGGGGTATGGGTCGATTTCGGGCGCGAAATCGCGGGGTCGGGGGTTTCAAGAACAGAGCCCAGAGGCCTGGGGGTGTCGGGGCCAGGTGGGTGCGAGGTGGCTGCCAGGGGGCGGGGGGGTGGGGGGTATGGGTTGATTTCGGGCGAGAAATCGTGGAGTCGGGGGTCTCAAGAACAGAGCCCAGAGGCCTGGGGGTGTCGGGGCCAGGTGGGGGCGAGGTGGCTGCCAGGGGGTGGGAGCTGGGGGGTATGGGTCGATTTCGGACGAGAAATCGTGGGGTCGGGGGTCTCAAGGACAGAAGAACAGAGCCCAGAGGCCTGGGGGTGTCGGGGCCAGGTGGGGGCGAGGTGGCTGCCAGGGAGTGGGGGGGTGGGCGGGGTATGGGTTGATTTCGTGCGCGAAATCGTGCGGTCGGGGGTCTCAAGAACAGAGCCCAGAGGCCAGGTGGCGGCCACGGAGTGGCGGGGTGGGGGGTATGGGTCGATTTCGGGTGAGAACTCGCGGGGTCGGGGTCTCAAAACAGAGCCCAGATGCCTGGGGTGTCGGGGCCAGGTGGGGGCGAGGTGGCGGCCAGGGGGTGGAGGGGTGGGGGGTATGGGTCGATTTCGGGCGAGAAATCGCGGGGTCGGGGGTCTCAAGAACAGAGCCCAGAGGCCTGGGGGTGTCGGGGCCAGGTGGGGGCGAGGTGGCGGCCAGGGGTGGGGGTGGGGGGTATGGGTCGATTTCGGGCGAGAAATCGTGGGGGTGTGGGTCGATCGTCGCGGGGTCGGGGGTCTCAAGAACAGAGCCCAGAGGCCTGGGGGTGTCGGGGCCAGGTGGGGGCGAGGTGGCGGCCAGGGGGTGGGGGGGTGGGGGGTATGGGTCGATTTCGGGCGAGAAATCGTGGGGTCGGGGGTCTCAAGAACAGAGCCCAGAGGCCTGGGGGTGTCGGGGCCAGGTGGGGGCGAGGTGGCGGCCAGGTGGTGGGGGGGTGGGGGGTATGGGTTGATTTCGGGCGAGAAATCGTGGGGTCGGGGGTCTCAAGAACAGAGCCCAGAGGCCCCCAGAGGCCTGGGGGTGTCGGGGCCAGGTGGGGGCGAGGTGGCGGCCAGGGTGTGGGGGGTGGGTGGTATGGGTCGATTTCGGGCGAGAAATCGTGGGGCGAGAAATCGTGGGGTCGGGGGTCTCAAGAACAGAGCCCAGAGGCCTGGGGGTGTCGGGGCCAGGTGGGTGCGAGGTGGCTGCCAGGGGGTGGCGGGGTGGAGGGTGTGGGTCGATCTCGGGCGAGAAATCGTGGGGTCGGGGGCCCCAAAAACAGAGCCCAGAGGCCTGGGGGTGTCGGGGCCAGGAGGGGGTCATGGTGGGGGCGTCGGTCGTTTTTGGACGAGAAATCGTGAGGTCGGGGGTCCCAAGAACGGAGCCCAGAAGCTTTGAGGGTGTTGGGGGCACGAGGGGGTCATTGTGGAAGGCGTCGGTCGTTTTTGGACGAGAAATCGGGGGGTCGGGGGTCCCAAGAACAGAGCCCAGAAGCCTGGGGGTGAGGATGCCGGGGCGTGGTGGGAGCGTGGCAGGAGCGTGGTGGGGAGCGTGGTTGGGGGTATCGGTCGGTTTTGGGCGAGAAGTGGTGGGGTGGGGGAAAGGGGGGCCCAAGAACAGAGGTTCCAAGGGAGGGAGCCAGGAGGAGGGTATCGGTCGGTGGCTGCTTGAAAGGAGAAGCTCACGATGAATGGCTCTAGCACGCACTCTCCCTCACACGCCTCTGGGGTCGGCGGATCTTGGGAAAGGAGGGGGAGGCAGGAGGAGTAAACAGGGGACGAGGAGAACGCGGAAGAAGAGAGGATGTAAGGATAATGTGGAGAGAGAAAAGGAGGAGGAGCAGGAGGACGAGGAGGGGGAGGAGGGGGAGGAGGGGAAGGAGGAGGACGAGGAGGGGGAGGAGGGGGAGGATGATGATGATGGACGACAATGGGAGGACGATGATGGAGGCCGATGAGGGGGAGGACGACAATGGGAGGACGATCGTGAAAGGACGAGGGGGGGAGAGGGAGGACGAGGAAGAAGAGGAGGAGGAGGACGAGGTGGAGGAGGAGGATGACGATGACGATGAGGACGAGGGCGAGGAGGAGGAGGAGGAGGAGGAGGAGGAGGGGAGCGCCATCGACAGGGAAGGTGGGGGCCACGAGGTCCGCCGGCTCGACGACGCCCGCGTCGCCCGCGCCCGCCCCCTCACTCTTATCCGCAATTGCGGGGTGCTACGTAGTGTTATATCCTGGCCTAAAACTTCCAGCGACATATCCTTACCGCCCTTGGCCTAAAACTGCTAGCTAAATATCCTCACCCACTGGACTGAAAAACTGGCAGCGACATATCCCCCCCTGGCTTCAAACTGCCACCGAAATATCCTCACCCCTGGAAATAACACTGCCATCTAACGGCTCTTGTGATTCAGTTGTCGGTTCAGTTAGTCAGTTAGTCAGTCAGTCTATTCCCCGACAATCAAAGTAAGGGCTGTGCCAGGGCTGACATTGTGTGGTTGGCGTCATCAAAAAATGTGTCATGACATCAGAGATTGATCATAGCGATGCGCGTATACGTCGGTCGTTGAGGGTAGGTACTGTCTGGATTTCCCGATCCCAATCTATTGTACCCGCCTTCCTACTTCATGTTGTGACCTACTTTTTCCGACTGACGCTTAGTGGTGGGCAATCGGGACGCGCGGGGCTTTTCCTCTCAGATGATGCAGGAGGAAGGGCGCGAGCCGTGTGGTCGTTGAGCATGTGGCTTGGAGTGGTGGGCGACCGCGCGCTCCCCGTAACAGCACAGGGTTGTAGCGGTATTCGAGATCATGCAAGGCTTCTTGTATTAACCAACGTAGAGCGCATGTAGCCGTGCAGCGAGAGGAAACATCATGTAATGCCCAGAGCAATCGATACACTTTATTGAAGTTCCCAAAGTCGTGCCCGTACTCAGGAATTCTGAGTTTTTGCTTAAGGAGCTGGGCCTGCCCGTCGGTACGGCGGCTATGCGGTCGCCGTCGGCGCCCCGTCGCCGCCTCGTCGCCGCCCGTCTTCTGGGCCTGCCCGTCGGTCTGGCGGCTACGTGGTCGCCGTCGCCGCCTCGCCACCGCCCGATTTGCATGGTGTTGTATCGCTTTGCGCTGCTTTGCACATTGGTACGCATTGCCTTGCGTTGCTTTGTGTTGCGTTGCTCGGCATCGCTCGCTATTGCTTATCATGTCTTCGCGCAGGTTCGCATTTCTTTACATTGCTTTGCATCGTTTTGCATTGCTTGCGTTGCTGGACACTGCGTTGCATATATCATGCGCCAATCAGCCTGCACCACATATGGTTCGCGCCACATGACTTGCAGTGCATATACAATGCTTTTTAAAAGAGAGCATTCGAAACTACCCTTCCCCCCCGGATTTGGCCGCCCCCTTTTTTTCGTATTGCAATTTACATACGATTAGGCCCCATCGGCCATCCCAAATATGAACTCGTACCATCCCAGCCAAGCCGGTGTCGACCCCCCCCCCTCATGCTCGGCAAGATATATGCGCTCACATTCGCTCAATACAAAGAAAGAGTTGTGCAATAAGTCCTTGCAAAGGATCTGACGAAGTGCGGCTCTCGCTCTTGCATATATTTCCGCAGACCATAGGTTGGTTCTTGTCTGTAACGTTTTCATAACATGCTACTTAACGGGCTTCTCGCGCGCGCATGTCGAAATCGTTCGAACGCGCTTGCACGCGCTCTGATGCAATAGTCCCTTGCAGCAGATGAGACGAAGTGCACGCGCGCGCGCGTCGTCGCGCGCGCATGCCGGAATCTTTCATACACCTTGGATTCCGTAGGAATGTCAAAATCCAGTGCCCCGGACAGCATGCAATTTTCATGTGTTTTTTCCAGCATCAGTTTTCAAACAAAATGCGTGCGCGATCTTGCGAACTCAGGAACACCATAGCTTGTTCAGCATGCGCACTATCGTTTGCCAAAGGGTTCCCCTCGCGCCGCACGTTGAGCCCATCCGAACGCCCTTACGCGCGTGTTGGGGGGCACGATCCGTGTCAAATAACACCACGCGGGCCACTCGCGCACGTCGGCCGCGCGCGCATGTCGAATTCCTTCCAACACTTTCATCATTGACGTGAGAACATCGCGATCGTTATCGACGGGCTTGATCAAGATCGGCGCTGTTTTTTTCGTTGCCGTCGTCATCGCCACCGTCGTCGCCATCATCGCTACCCTCATCATCGTGTCTACTGTTGTCGGCGTCGCCATGATACAGCGACCGTCCAAATCACCGGCTCGCACCGAAGTGCCCGTTGAGAAGTGCCCAGCGGTCAGCGCCACCGCGGCTGCGTCGGTCGCGCCGCACTAGCTGGCCGTTGCGCTCGCGAACAAGCGCGGGGTCAGCGCGGCCGCATAGATTGACCAGCCAGCGCCAAGCACTCTTCGCAATTGCTGTCGCATGGGTTTTTTGTAAGCCATGTTGCGGGGTGGGTGGGTGGGATGATTGCGCGAGCACTGGATTTGACATATGATTGCGAGCGTGGGTGGGTTGCACCATTTAGATTGCACCACGCCGCTTGCACCGCATAGGTCGCATCACATGTACTGCACCACGTCGATTTCACCACATAGCTCGGGACTCATCGATCGTACCACGTGGTATCCGCCGCACAGTTCACACCACATGAGTGAGAACGTGTGCTCATACCGCATATATTGTTCCACGCACCAGGTACCTTACACCGCATCGCTTCCAGCACATAGAGGCTCGACGTAGCAGACACCACATAACGTGCATCACAAATATAGCACTTCATAGTTTGCACCACATAGCTTGCAGCACGCATCGTTTCCATCTCCCGGTAGGCTGGGACGCACTGTTCGGTGTCCATGCCAGCTAGCATTTAACTCGTGTGCTTGTTTTTTGTCGCACCTGCGCCGCTCGTAGTTGACGCTGTCACCCCGCCCCACCTGCGGACCCACTGCAGGAGGTGCCCCGCGGCTGCAGGGGTGGTACTTTCCCTCCACTGGATGATCAAGGAAAGGACTATGCACTCCTCCGCGCACTGTTTTTATTGTTGTGGTGTTTGAGCGCTGGAGTGTCCCCAAGAGCACGCCGCGGTCGCCATGGATGGCGTGTATGTGGTCCGAGGGCCCAAAACGCCTTTCTGGGCGTGCCAGGGCTGCGGGCTCACAAGCAACTGGGCGTGCAGGCTGCGGTGCCGATGCGGAGCGAAAGCGCCCGCCTACGTGCTGCAACGCGCCAGGACGCCCGGTGCTGGTGGTGGAAGCCATGATCGTGCTGATCCTACTAAGGGGCGCTTGCCTGCTGCAGGAGCCAAGCGTGAGGCCAAGCTGGAGTCCCAGATTGCAGCGATGCAGAAGCGGATCGACCAGTTCATTGGCGAAGGCAAGCAACACCGGGCTGCTGGCACCCAAGGTTGCGGAACACCACCAGGCACCCAGTCGAACGGAGGTGGCGGTGAAGAACAGGATGGCCTGCAGGCGAGGGCTCAGGAGCTCGAGCTGGCCATCAAAGGATGTGGCAAAGGCGATCACACCGCCGAGGCGCGCACGGTGCTTGAGGGGAAGCTCAAGATGGTGCGCGCCGAGATCGAGAGCAAGAAGCCGAGCATCACCCAGCGCGCCAACGTGGGCCAAAGGCTGGTGCGCGCGTCGGCGAAGCTCGAGAAGGTCAAAGGGGAGCTCGAGGAGCACGTCAAGCTGCTCGCGGAGATCAACGCCAAGACCGATGAGATCAAGGCTCGGCAGGCCGCCGCCGTGGCGGAAGTGGCAGCACTTCAACGTCAGCATGTGCAGTCTCTTCCTGGTGCTGCTGCTGCTGAAGCGATGCGACCGCCGCTGGATCCCAACCTTCCCGAGGAGATGCTCGAAGGCAAGGATGAGCTCAAGACCATGCTGGCCTCGAGCGAGTTCCAGGAGTTCGCGAAGTTGTTCACGTCGCACTAAGCGGCTGCTGGTGCTCGTGCTCAGGCTGATGCTAGCAGTGGCGCAGGTGGGGGAGTCGAAGCCCCCACTCCGCATGACGCCGAGATGGACAACGCCTTCACTGATGAGGCCGCCGCTGGGGCCTTCTGGGAGAAGCACAGAGGTGACAAGCGTGCTTTCACCCAGGCGCTCATGGGGGCCAAGCTCAAGAAGCCCAAGACGGCGTCCCTTCGACACTCGCCCATCTCGGGCAGCAGGGACATGGCCGACGGTGAATGACGTGGGCATCTCTTCCAAATTGTTTGCTCGATGCAGTGCAGAGAAACGTGATCCAGGTGCGGAGCCTGGAGCTGTCAGGACGCAGCCAGGATTGTCTGGCGCAGGTAGGCCGTCCAGGCTGTCTTTTTGTTCTCGTGTAAGGCCTGATCCAGGGCCTAAGTGCGCGGGGTTTCGTGTTTCTGCCCGCGGAGTTGGCTTCCCGCCAAATTCCGCCGCCCCAGCCGACTTTGACGGTCAGGCTCACGTGTTTGAAACGTATAATGGCAACAGCTGGGGCCCTCTCAAGAAGAGATTAGCGAGTGCACAGGCTCTCGTGGCGTTCGCTCAGGAAGTGGGCATTGTCGAGGAAGATCTTGCGGCGCGCACCTCAACGGTCAAGAGCTCGGGGTGGAATATGCTGTGCACGCCGTCTGTAAAGTGTGCTGGTGGGCAAACGCCTGCTGGAGCGGCGATCCTGGCCCGTGCTACGATAGGTCTCCGATGGCCCAAGCAATTGCCCAGAGGGGTCCTGGTTCCGCACAGGCTCATCTTTGCCACGATCGACATCCCTGGATGGCCAGAGCTTCCAGGCTGCGCGTACATGCACACCGGCGAAGGCCTCGGTAAGAGGAACCTCCACATTTTAAAGCACGCAGGTGCTACCTTGGAAAGGGGTGCACCCATCGGCGTTCGCTGCGGATTGGAACTTTTCGGCCGTGGTGGCGGAGGCGTCTGGTATGCCGCGAAAAGCGCCCGTGGTCATCATGCAGCCTCGGATTGAGACATGTGCTACACCCAAAGCGAACACGAATATGGATTATTTCATGGCGCCGGCAGCCTTCTGCAAGCTCGTGGAGGCGAGGGGGGTCGACGGCAAGTCGCCCAAGAGGCCCCATCGGCCCGTTCAACTTCGTTCAAGGCCAGGGGCGGCCAAGCTTAGGCAATTAGTGTGTCAAGCCCACCAGAAGCTGCCAGTTGAGTTGCCCACTGGACCCACCCCTCCCCCGATCGATTGGTTCGCGGCTCGAGATGTGGCTGAGGAGGCCAACCGTAGAGCTGATTGCGATGATATTGCGGTGGGTTGGGGGGTTCTGCATCAGGCCTGGAAGTTTTTCTCGGGCGCCATGGAGTTGGAGCTGGACTTTTCCCCGTTGGGCGCTAAGGTTTGGCAAGGCAAACAGTTGCAGGCTAAATGGGCGCCCGTTTCCCCCCCCCCCCACGCCCACCCACCCACGCGCGCGCGCGCGCCGCAGCCCCCCCCCCCCCCCCAAGGTGTAAAAAGGAGGGCGAAGTGCGCATTGGGGAGGGATGGGTGCGGCTGCAGCAAGGAATGACTGATCTTCGCAACACCAGCCTGCGATTGCTGACGCAGGCCGATAACTTCGCGGATCATTCTGAGGTTGAAGCTGCCGTGAATCTTGCGCGTATCATTTCTCAGCCTTTTTGAAGCTGAGTGCCTGTCTCCGAGGTTGGACCTCACTGTCCGCAAGGCGCGAGAGCTGGCGGCTGCGTGGCCGCAGGATCTTGCTGCGCTTGCTGGGCGGGCGGAACACTGCTCGGAGACTCTGGAAGAGTTGGCCGCTGATTCTCAAGAGGCCCGTGACGGGCTGGATCGTAAGTCCAAACAAAGTTGGGGCCAGTGGCAGGCTGCAGCGTTGCCGGGATCGGCTCGGAAGATGCACCGTTTTACCAGGTTGAAGGCGCAATGGCAACCGACGGTGATAGAAACCAGCCCAGGGGTTTACTCGTCTGACCCTCGAGTGATGCTGGCCCACGAAGCCGATGTGTTAGGGGGTTTTGGAACGCTTCTAGCATTCCCCCACCCGTGGACGTTCCCGACAGGCATTATTTTGAACGAGCTACGGCGGCCGAATTGAGAGCCGCCTCCAAGATGTTCTCGACGCACACAGCTCAATCCCTGGATGGGGTGCACGTGCGTCAGTTCGCTTGCATGTCGGACGAGGGGCTGGAGTGCCTCGCTTGCGTTTTTCAAAGCGTCGAGAAGCTGGGGCTCTTCCCCAGGGCCCTGTATTGGATGCGCTTCCCCCTTTTAGAGAAACCTAAAGGGGGGTTGCGCCCGATTTTGCTGTGTTCGTCCCCAGTAAGGCTTCGGGGGCGCGCGCGCCGCCCCAGACTGACGTCTTTTAACGACCGCCACCCCGGGCGTCACTGGGCCTTCGGAGCGGGGAAGTCGGCGGAAGGCAGTGCGTGGAACCAGGCGGTCAAAGCGGAGGCCCGAGTGGCCGGAGGCGGGGCCGCTGCGGGTTTTTTCATGGGATGGGTCGAAGGTGTACGAAAGCTTCGACCTCAAGGTCCTTAGGGGCCGTGCGCGCCGTGCTGGGTTCGACGCCGCGATCTTCAAAGTGGCGCATAACTTCTGGAGAGGCCCTAGGACCCCCTGCTTAGGCGCGGACCATGCGCTGGCGGCGTTGCGCGCCGAGAGCGGGCTGCCAGCAGGGTCGATGTTTAACGACATCTTCGTGCAAGTGTATGCGCTCGAGCCTTTCGACGGGTATGTGGCGCGCAACCCCGACATCGATCTGGCGTCGCATGTGGGCGACGACGCGGTGTTGTCGCACGGCCTCGAGGCCGAAGTCATCCAGCGCCTGGCTGATGCAGCGCAGGACCTGCACCAAGTGTTCACGCAGGAGCTCGGGGTCAAGCTTGCTCAAGATAAGTTGATGACCTTTGGACCCCCCCCCCCAGCGTCGCTCGTGACCTCGGACGGCGGCTCGGAAAGCTGGCGGGGGGCGCGGGGGCCCACATGGTGACCTTAGGATGCGATCTGGCCCCAGGGGGCGAGAGGAGCAAGGAGGGGCACCTTAGTAAGAGAAGGGGACGTTTTAAGAACGTGACTCGTAGACACCGTATCCTGCGTAAGTATCGTAAGTCTTTGCCTAGAGAACGTTTCAGAATAGGCAAGATTCACGCTGCGGGGGTCAAACCAGGACTGACCTTTGGAGACGCGGTCGTCGGCATGAGCGATGCCGAACTTAAGCGTGCGCGAAGTGTGATGTGCTCGTGGCAGGCCCCGAGGCATGCTGGCATCTCCCTGAGGGCCCCCCTCTGGCGGAGCATGATTGCGCTTGCTCTGGCGTGGTCTCATGCGTTCTGGGCTGCGGTCACGCGGCCTGATCATGCCTTTTTCTCCGTGCAGGAGCTGTGCGGCATGTGGCGGGCCGTCCCGCAAACCGGCCACACTTGGGCTAAGAGTAAAGGGCCCATCAGCCGAATGCGCTTGTCTTTGGAGCGTATCGGGTGGGAAGCGTACACCCCGTTAGACTGGCGCGATGATAATGGCGTGGGGATTTCCCTGGTGTACACCACCCCGTGATGGTGGGGCATTGGCTTAGCCTGGGGGTTCAGAGGCGCCACGAACGGGTGTTGGGCAAAAAGCTCGGTTGGACCCATGGTACCCGTGTTTGCGTGGAACCCATTAGGAGAATCACTGAGGCTGGGGTCAAAGGGATCGGTCTCAATACCCAGGGTAGGTACTTGGTGATGGCGTGATTCTGCAATGGTCTCTGGACTGAGGACAGGGCCCAACGGTCGGGGTACATCACCCCAGGCCTTTGCCCCCTTTGCCAGGCGCCTGACTCGGTAGGACACCGCCTCTTCTGCTGCCAGCACCCCGATGTGGCGGATGCGAGGCAGGCAGCGGACGTTTCCGCCAGCTTCCTCGAGCGCGCCCAGAAACGGGGGCGCGCAGTTTTTCGAGGCCCTCACGTTCCAGCACCCCGCGGCCGGTTGGCCAGCTCTATCGGAGGTACATGAGCCAGAGTTGTTCGACATGAGTGGTCAAAAGATTCCGTGGGGGGGATGCCGACGGGTCTAGATTCTATCAGGCGGGGGGCGGCTCGTGTGCCAGACACAACATCCGTGAGCTCTCCCGTGCAGCGTATTCGTGGGTGTTCTTTGATGATGAAGGCGTGCAACAGTATGTAGCAAGGAGAGTTGTGTGGCCCAGCTTACCGCAAACAAGTCAAGCGGCAGAACAGTCACAACTGGCGCTACTCCCTGTATCTGTTCCCCAGCATGGGCCGACTCTGTATAGCGGCTGCATGAATGCGGTCAAGTTGCACAATACGGACCCATCCAGCCAGGTGTCAGCCAAGCAACGATAGGGGGGTTTGAGAAGAGGGACTTTGCTTCACACGCAGAGAAACGAGTATGCCCCAGCTGTGCACACACCAGCCCATTGGAAGTTAGAAGATATTGAGCAGCTGCCCCTGCCTGAAGGGTGGATCGGGCAGGCCAGCTGGCGAGCGGATCGCGAGGCCAAAGGAGCTCTCGACCTGCATCCCAGGCCGTCGCCCGCCGAATGGCAGCAGCTGGATAGCTCGATAGAGGGCCGACGGCGGCGCGCATCGTGGCGAAGGTTTTGCCTTGTTTCCCGAGGGCGCACCACCGGCGCCCACCGAGGCGCGAGCGCCAGCGCAAGGTCTTGGCGCAAGCCTCGAGCTGGCACGACTGGGAGCCGTGGCTGCGGGGCCGCAGGTGCTCCAAGTGTTTAAGTTTCTTCGGGGGGGACCTCCAGAGCAGGCCTGAAGTGGGCGGTAAAGGGCTCTCTCGCAGTCTTCAGAGGTTGTTGTTAGAGGCCCCTGATCACGGCCACAAGCTAGCCAGCGCTCAGGTTGGCGATGAAAAGTTGCCCCTCGTCTTTTGCATGAGATGCGGAAGCTGCTCCCAAGAGAAGGTGCGCAACTTGTCTGTCAGATGCGGTCCGAAGGAACATAGCGGTGGGGCCAACGTGCTGAGCAGGCCCAAGAGGGGCTTGCACCCCCAGCGTAACGTTCCAGTGTCATGCGCGGCCCCAGAGCGACCAGCTTCAGGGCCGCAGATTCGCGCTTTCTCAACCGCTTCGCGGGTGCAAGTCATCCCCTCTAGCTCGACTTATTTAGAGCGCTTGGCCCCGCTGAGGGCTAGGATCGCTGCTAAGGAGTCTGGTGGGCGGGTGGGCGCGGGGACTACGGGGCGGGAAGGCACTGATGATGCTCCAGACGTGCAGTTTCCCGCGCCTGGAGCGGACTGTTCTGATGACTTGTTCGACGCTGAAGAAGCAGCCGCCAGTGACTTGTTCGAGGTCAGGGACCCTGTTGCAATGCCGATGGCGTCCTCGCCTGTGACCTCGTCGGCCGTGTCTGTCCCCCGTGACGTTTGGCGGACTGTGTCCAACTTGCTTCGCAGCGAGGAGGATGAGGCGCCTCGGGTTCGTGCCGTCACGGACCAGAGTCGGGGTCATACTAATGCATGATGGACACATGCATGACCAAGGGTGCCTCTCCTGCCGTCAGGAGTTGGCACTTGTGGTTGCGTGCTTGTCTTTCCTCTGCAATAGTTCAGAGTGGCTGCCATGGCAGCCGCTACGTAAATTGGTTCGGTCAAAGGGGACCAAACAACAATATTCGATGTGCCATCTCTGTGCCAATCCAGACTCGTGACGCGCATTTCTTGAGATATTCGGCCCGTCCGCTCTTGCGTCGAAGGAACCATGCTACCAGCAAATTCTGAAACGTGTGCCAGCAGAGTTTGCAATTCTGGTCTTCGAATAGTCCTGGCCTTCCTGGCGGGCAAATGAAAGGCCTTTGGGCTCAACGCCTGGCGGCCTCCTCCTCCTGCTCCTCCTCCTCTCCGGCACACAACGCGGAGGAGGAGGAGGACGGAGGGGAAGGAGTCAGGAGGGGAAGGAAGAGGGGGAGGGACGAGTTAAGGGGGGTGCATCATTAAAGACCCTCTGCGGTTACGGCAGGTTCGCGTCGTGTCGACCAGCGGCGACCCCAGCGCGGGCGTGTAAGGTTGAACGCCGCCTGTGGCCCAGAACCGGCCCATCCTGGACCGATCCGGCCTTTTTGACATGGCCGATCGTTCAAGTTTGAATGATCCCCGCGGTGTCAGGAACCCACGCCGGGGTCGACACGACGCGAACCTGCCGTAGTTGGTGCCTGTTGGGGCTTCCTTGGGGGCTTCTTGGGTGCATCGTGGGCCAACGTTGGGCCAGCTTGCCAGGCCGTCCTGTCAGCCAAGGGGAGGCTGGGAGAGCCCCACGGGGGCGTCAGGAGAGGGGGGTGGGACCCTCGCTAGACCTAGGTCGGGCATGTCCCCCTACAGGCGGATGTTGGGCGAACAATAAGAAATAACAGACACGTGCAAACATATGATCGAAAATAGTAGTAGAATCGTCCCCAGACTTTTTTTAATTTTTGTTTTTTGAATATTCCCCTGCAGATGGACACGCCCGACTTAACGCTAGACCTCGAAGAAGAAAAAACGCCTTGAACATAAACTTTTGGCGCTCTGCGCGGACTTCTTGGATCCGCGCTTGGCCCCCCCCTTGCGGCGCCTCTGGCGCCGCCCCTTGTGCGCTCCGCGCGCCAGGGAGGGGGGTCCAGCGCGGATCCAAGAAATCCGCGCGGAGCGCCAAACGTTCACATTTATGGCGTTAGCCCTACAGTCAACGCGCCTAGTAAGATCTAGGGTAGCCTCGTGTCCTTGCCTTTGCGGTCCGTCCTTTGGCGTTTTCACTGGTCGCCCTCGGCCCAAAAGATCCCAACCTCGTCCTCCCGGGGTCTTGCGTCCTTACCATTCGCCCTTGGTATACGTTTCGTCTGTACCTGGTAGCATTTGGCATTCTGCCACGCCTCGGCGTGCCAGAGAGCACGGCGGCGGACGACTGTGCGACACCGGGGCGGAGGGCGCTCGCGCGGCGAGGCCACGAACGGGTCCTCCGACAAGGAGCGCGAGGTGCACCAGGGCTCTGCGGCCGCCGACGCTCCGGCCCTGAGCACGGCGGCGGCCTCACTGGCCGCGCTGGTGGGGGGGGGGGAGCGGGCAGGGGCGCCCAGTACTTCGCTACCAAGTTTGAGCCAACTCCTCCTTCTCCTCCTCCTCCTCCTCCTCCTCCTCCTCCTCCTCCTCCTCCATCTCCTCCTCCTCCATCTCCTCCTCCTCCTCCTCCTCCTCCTCCTCCTCCTCCTCCTCCTCCTCCTCCTCCCCTGGCCAGGGCCACTCCTGAGCCCTGTAGTGGCGTGCGGGCCTTTCTGGCCGAGGCCAGGAGGCCGTGCACACCATCCCCGGGGCCAAGGATGGCCCCGTTGTCGAAGGGACACGTGAGCATAGCAGGGGGCTCCATGTTCGTCGGTATCGTTTAACCGATCCCCATCCCCATCCCCATCCCCTTCGAGACCCCCACTCAATTACCCCCACAGTTGGGGATGCACCCTTCGAAACCTGAAGGGAACGGCCTATATCCCCATCTAGGGGGGTAAATCGGCCAGTGGGGCCCAGGCAACGCCGCTGGGGATGTGGATCGGTTAAACGATACTCAGTTCGTCAGGATGCCCATTGAAGCCCCAGTTGGAGGTCTCGATCGAGTCTCAGAAGCAAAGGCTCGCCACCCTCAGGGAAAGAGGGCTTGCATGTCGAAGGCTGGCCTCTCGGGGTTCGATGTGCCAGGAGGTCTGTGAAGGGCAAGTCTGTCAAGGGATGCAGTGGCGTCGCGTTTCGGGAAAGCAGTTTGGAATACGTGAAATATGAGCGTCATGTTCTTGCCGAGTTCTCTTGGAAAATTCCTCCGGAGGAGGGTGGGAGGATGATGTCAGGGTGCGATAGGAGATGATGTTAGGGTGCGATGGGACCGATTCGGTTCGATTCGATTCGAGTGCGATCGATTGCGGTTACGATTCGATTCGGGTGCGTTTTCCGATTTGGATTTCGGATTATCAATGTAGGCCTCATTAATTTGCCGATTTCCGCAGATTCGACTTCTCTCGACTCGGCTGCCGATTCCCGCCGATACAATTCATTCCGATCGCCGATCCGACATCGATTCGAATCGGGGCGCTCTTGGGGGAGGTAGATTTCTTTGAAGGATTAGTGCGTGCATCATGTTGGCCGGACAGCACAATGAAGTGTTAGGGTGTGTCTTCTTGCAACCAGCCTTCAATTTGAAATTTGAGATTGTGCAGGGGGATAGCTAGGCGGGCTGGGTGGTAGGGAGAGATGGGGAACCCCTAACGCTAATCGCACGATGAAGACGTAGCCTCACTGAGGTCCCCGTCTTTGAATCAGGGATAGTAGATCTAGGCGGTCTGGTTCGATACATCTGCAGACGAGACGCCCTATGTTGTTGGCCCTCCTAACTTAGGTCCCCTCCCACAGGGTTAGGGGTCCTTTTACTGCCAATCAGGAAGGGAGGGAGAAGCGGGCGACGAAGCCCCCTCCTCTTCCCAGGAGGAGGAGGAGAAGGAGGAGGAGGAGGAGGAGGAGGAGGAGGGGGGGGAGGAGAAGGAGGAGGAGGAGGAGGACGACGAGGAAGAGGAGGAGGAGGAGGAGGACGACGATGAGCCCCCCCAGAGCGGGACGCAACCCATACACCCGACACAGATCCTGGACCGCGGCGGCCTTGGCAAGGAGCGGTGCCTTTATGTCGTCGGGTCGGGGACCGGGAGCGGGATCGAGTCTCGAGGATCTATGTTTTTTATGGGGCAACCCGCAGTCGCGGATAAGAGGCAGGAGGCGGCGAGGAAGTCGGCAGTCTGCGAGGCTCTGGGCAGGCGCCTAATTTTGTACAATTTATGCGACGAGCTCGCCGCAGGTGCCGATTTTTTCGTTAAAGCAAGGTGGGTGGGTCGCGGGTGGATCGCGGGCTGGTCGCTGTTGGGTCGCCGATGGGTCGCGGGCGCGTGTGTGTGTGAATGTGTGTGTGTGTGAGTGTGTGTATGTGTGTGTGTGTGTGTGTGTGTCCGTTTAGGCATGGTCTTCGCCAGCGCAGATTCTTTGCCTAGCCGCCGACGCAAAAGTGTGTGTGTGTGTGTTTGTGTGTGTGTGGTCGCCCTCTTCAGGCCCCGGGTGGATTGCCTTCGAAGCTCTGGCCAGAGAGCTCCTCTGGAGAGGCCTTGGGGTTCATGTCCGAGGAGGGGTATGCTGTCGCTTTGCTCGCCTCTGTGAGGCTGGGGTTGTGGCCCAGACCGCGATCAAGCGGGGACTTCGAAGACGGCCTCGCTTCGGCCAGGTCCTCTCGCGAGCGCTGCGCGGGCGATGGGCGCCGGCACCCGCGCGTCCGCCAGACGGTTGCGGTCCCGAGGGTGAGAATTCATGGGCATCCCGCTGCGCTATAGGACTTAATGCAGAAGGGTGACTCATGGTGGCCTCACGCGGGTTCGGGGATGTGCTGTCGATTTCGTGAGGAGGAAGTTGGTGAGCACATCGAAAGCACAGGGGGCCCGATGCGTGCCCGCAGGTTTTTGCGATCGCAGCCCTCGCTGTTACGAGCGCGTGTGTACGTGCGGAAATGGTCCGGGAAGGACCGGAAGAGGCCGCTCCCAGACGGCGCATCGGCAGACAATAGTCTGATCTAAACGGCCCTGGAATTCATGCGTCAATCATTTCGAATTTAATGCAAGCGCGCAGGGACACAGCCGCTGCATATTGCAATAGGCGGCGTTGGGAATGACGCCAGCACGGTATCATGCAAGAGAACGGGGAGAGGGGAGGGGGGGAGGTAGGCAGGAAGAGAGGGAGAGGGAATGGGCCAAATAACAATATGCACACATATTGGCAATAGCGTTTTGAAGCTGGTTCCCGTATGACATTCCAGTATCCAAGAGGCTGACGCCATTCCGCCGACCGCCAGAAGAGGCGTGGAGTCCACGGTTGAGGCGTCGTGGACTTCTTGGGCGCTCTGTGGGGATTTTTTGTGGGCGTCTGGGGTTTTTTGGGGGGGGCCTGGCGGAGCTTTTCTTGCAGGCAGGTTTAAAGCGTCTTCAGGGCCACCTTGGGGGCTCTTTTGGGCATCTTGGGGGCTTCTTGGGGCTTCTGGGAAGCCTCTTTGAGGCCGCTGGGGAGCTTATTGGGGACTTTCGGGGGCCTCTTGTGGCAGAAAGATAGGATGTTCGGACTCTTCGCCTCTCTTGGGGCCTTCTTTGGGCGATCTTTGGCCGTCTTGGACCCCTCTTTGTTCCGTCTTGGAACTCTATTGGCCCGTCCTGGCGCCCTCGTATGGGTCTGTTGGGCAGTTTGGGGGCGGTCTACGGGGCATCTTGGGCTGTCTTGGAGCGTCTGGAGCTCGAGAAGACGATAGCCTCAGAAACCGTGAAACGCCAATGGGGAGCAATTTATGTTTGCATCTCGAAGGCCTCTTGGGGCGTCTTGGAGTCATCGTTGGCGTCTTGGGCCAGTCGTTCCGCGATTCGGGACCGCCTCGCAACGTTTTCGAGGCCACGGAAAACAGATTTGGAAGCTCTGGAGTCCTCGGTGGTGCGCCGAGGAGCCCAGATCCTCCCCCCCCCCCCCTCCCTCTCCCCCTCTCTGGATTCTGGGGGGAGGGGGAACGGGGGGGGGATACCGTTAGCGGCTTGAATAAGGAACGCTTACTTTCCAAACGGGGCTCGGTCGTTCCTTTGGCTTGCATGCGCTATGTTTCGTTCATTATGCGTTATGTATTATGTATCGTTCCCTACGCGTTATTCCTTGAAAAAAAGGGGCTTCGTTCCTTATTTATCGTTCCTTAGGTCAGGCCGATGACTGGAATCAATCATCTCACACGCCTTCTCACCACCAGCGAGCGGGGGTCGGCCAATTGGAGGCCAAGTTGGAAGTGCGGACACCACGCGCACACACAAGCCGCGGCACAGCGCAGCGTCAGTTACGATGTATCGTCGCCCTCGGATCCACGATTCCATGCACACAAATGATTCGACAAGGACGGGTCCATACGGTCTACGGGATGTATTGTGTGTTCGCAGGTGTTTTCTTGTCTCATGGGCTGATGTGCCGCATCCCTGATGATGAGATGCGTGCATGGTTGTTATCGGCAGTATCCAAGGATTTTACAATTTTCCGTACGCGTCCTTAGTACTTCGGAGTTGAGCCCACAGGGAACGGGGAGGTGGAGCGAGCTGGTGGCAACCCTTACGCGCTCGGGTCGATGGACTCGCTGCAGGAAGCGCGCGACCGCGCCCAGTTTCCGGCCAGAAGGTAGCGAGTCCAGAGAGGGGCGTAGACGACGACCAGGAAGTGAGGTCAGGGTACATGGCGAGGGCCAAGGCACAAGCGGACGTGATCAGCAGCATCTGTTCGGCCAGGTTGGTGTTGGATTAAAATTAGGATAACTCGTGGGGAAAGTTGGCCGGTGAGTAGTGAGCGCGGACTTATTTGAAGTAACATTTTTCTGCACATCCTGTAAGCACTGCACCTAAGGGACGTAAGGTTTGGGCCCTCCTCTGCCCGCGCGATCCCAGTAGAGGTCTTCCGTGCTGCGCCTCGTCATCTTTGTACTTGTTATGTTTCTCCTGCTCCCGATTCATGCAGCCAAGATGCAGAGGTAAGGCCCACGTTGGGCTCCGGAGGGGCTCTGGTTCTCGTGCCGTTTCTCAGGTCTGGGTTGGTAAGTTTGTTCGTAGCTGCGTCTCGCAATGCCATAGTAGCCCCTTCATTCCTAATACATCGCTCCTTGTGACTGCACGACGACTGTATACACCTTCTGCGGTGCTGGCGTGCCCCCACCATCGACTTGAACTCCCCTCGATCCAGCCTCCCGCATCGAGCTGGACGGCCTCCGAGAACGCCTCTCAGCTGAAGTTGAACGTCGTCCCACACTAGCGCCTGTCGCATCGAGCTGAACGTCTCCGGCACCACGCCTTCCGCAGCGCGCTGTGCAGCCCTCCCACCCCTGGCGCCCCCCACAATCATCGAGTGGACCGCATGGACAGGAGGTTGCGGGCCCGCTTCGAGGAGGAGGAGGAGAAGAAGGAGGAGGAGGAGGATGAGGAGGAGGAGGACGAGGAGGGGGAGGGGGGGGGGAGAAGGAGGAGGAGGAGGCGGAGGAGGAGATCGGGGCGAGGAGGTCTGGCGCAACTCGCGGGCGGCCGTGTGGTCCTGGGGGTGGCTCGGCCCAGGTCCATGCCCACCGTCCCTTACCCCTTTGATGTTGGCCTTTCCTCCTCCTCAATCTCCTCCTCCTCTTTCTCCTCCTCCTCCTCCTCCTCCTCCTCACCCTCACCCTCCTCATCCTCCTCCTCCTCCTTCACCTCCTCCCGGGTGTTCGTCGCGGTGGTGGACCTGTGGGGACGCCCTGTCCTCAACGTACGTGCTCAGCCTGGTGCACGCTGGATGCCGTGAGTTCCAACAGAGCGTGTTGTGAAGTGCCTGGGGTCCCGGGGTCCGGCCCGGCAGGTGGAGCTGCGAATTGTTTGGAAATTGCGTCCCCCCACGTACCCGCCAGACAAGTTGCGCTGTGAAGTGCGTGAAAACCACGATCCCAACGTACGTCCTCAGGGTAAACACGGCACCCCATGGAACTCAACACGCTGTATTGTTCAGTGCCTACGGACCTGGGGTACATCTCGGCAAGCTGCACTGTGATTGCGCGCCCGCCCTGAGGGTGCGTCCCATTTCACCCCACGGAAGGGGCAGTCGCTCACGCTTGCGTGTTGGAGGGTTGGGGCGAGCGAATGCATTGCAAACAAACGATTGCATATTAAAGCCAATTGTTTTTGCAATTAAAGGCTTGTTGTATCAATGTTGTGTGTTGGTTGCCCATGTTGGATAACACGGCAACCCCATCACTCCCATCTGTGCTTGAGGTGTATCGCCGCAATGATTAGGCACCGTTGTTGCGATGTCTGTCCTGAGACAGGAGGGGAGGAAATATGAGGAGGATATGTCTTGGGAGGGGTAGGTCGCATGTCTTTCCTTGTCTCTTCGTTCACATCTCATCGAGTGCTGGTGTCAAGGTGCTGGTGATGAGCGCTTCCCCCCCACTGTCGCCACAAGCTTGCTTTTCAGGTCCGAGTAATGTCAATCATTGGGAGGGGTAGGGGTCAAGGATGGAGGGATTAGCAAGAGAAAGAACCGAAAGGGACATAACACTTGCTATCTTATAGGGGCTCCACTGGTAAAACCAGTTTACGGACACGCGACGAGTTCTGCGGCTACGCATGCTTGAAAGCGTGTGTGTGTGCGTGTGTGTGTGTGTGTTTGTGTGTTTGTGTGTGTGTGTCTGTGCTGACCTGCGCAAGCAGCTTGTGCACATCATGGCCACACGTAAATATGTATGTGCGCATGGTGTAAGTAGGCATATCGGACTCTGGACTCACGCAGACAAGTGAGTATATGCACCTGTGCTGCAATTTCGCCCCGGATGACTTCGCCCATTCGGTGAATGTACAGCTTCTTAATCATAGCTTTTGTCATCTCGCGTTTATGTTCTGTGTGTTTCTTATCCGCTTGCGCGGAACGAGTTTATTTCGCGCGCGTGTGCGGGCGATACCTCAAGTATATTGTCCTGGGAGCGCTAGGCGTGGGGCGACTCAGCCTTTCATGTTGCAGCCTGGAAGTGAGCGTAGCTCCCCGATTCTGCATATCTTTCCGCCCCCAGGCTATCACGTTGGCAGAGTTGATTCGCAGAGAAATCGGCCTGGCGCTCAAGCGAACCCAATGTTTCAGACTGCAGCATGTGGTTCAGCGGATCGGCGGGCGTGATGATGACAGGTCAAGGTATGACGAGGCAGGCCACGGCGTGCGTGTGTGTGTGTGTGTGTGTGTGTGTGAGTGTTGGGGTGGAGGTTGAGGGCACGCATCACATTTATCATGATGCACATGATCTGTAGCATTCACAGGCGTACTTCTCATCTTCTTCTTTGGATGCTGCCCCGGCAGCGTGGAGCAAGACGGCGTGGTCAAGTCACGGCAAGTCTCAATGTCTTGAGCGTCGTGTTGGCGAGGTTGCATTCCTTATTGGTTGCAGGTTTGCACGCATGCATGCACGCGCGGCTGGATGGGGATGTTCCTGGGCGCCGCACGTTGGGGCCCCACTTGGGGCTCATGCCTGGCAGCCAGACACGGCGAACCACACTCGGAGGCCTCGAGCGGGGACCCCTCGCGGTGGGCGCACGCCACGGTGTGCCTGCCCCGCCTCCTCCTCGCTGCTCTCGGGCGCTGGGCGGCTCCCTTGGCGCACGGGGCGCGTCGGATGCAAGCGCGGGGCTCACTCCGATTCCTCGGATTCAATTCGTTTCGATGCTGATCGATTCCGATTCGATCTGACTTCGGGTTCCGATTCATAGTTCGGCTTCTGTACAGAGGTCAGATTAGCCTTGCGATGTTAGCCGATTCGATTTCTCCCGACTTGGCTGCCGATCGTTCCGACGATCCGAATTACCCCCACCCGCCTGCTCCGCCTCTTCGATGCCTCCCCTCATTCTTGTCGCAGCTGCGGGGCGGGGGTGCAAACGGAGGTGCGAGTTAGTGGCTGCACTCCCTCGCAGGACAGGCCCTCGGAACAACTATCGGACGGGGCCAGGACGAGGATATACTCTTTCCAGGGCGTTCCGGAACGCTCTGAGAAGGCCGCGGCGCCCGAGGCATCCTCCAGAGCCGCGGGATCTCAGAGATTCCCGCTTTCTTATCACCCGGGTTTATTCTCGTCTTGGTTCCGTTTTATGAGTGGCTGCATTCCCTCGCAGGACAAGCCCTCGGAGCAACGAGCGATGCGAGTACAAGCGGGCAGCAGACGCTGCCTTGTCGCCCCCCAGGGGCGACGCGCGCACCGAGAAATCCTATAGTACGAGCTCCGTGGTGGGCGTTGTTGGCCGTACCGCTCGGGAGACGACGTACTAGAAGATGGATGTACTATATGATCGGGTCGGACGCACGCCTCCAAGGAGGACGCACAGTACTAGTGCGTCATTCTGCGTCCCATGACTTATTGTTTGAAGTATGCTGCTCTTCTCCCGGCGATTCCCAATCATCCGGTGTGCCAGCTTGCAGTTTGAGCGTAGTCATCCAGCGGCTTCTCAGGTCTCCAGATGCCAGTATCCAGCGTGCTCAATTGCGCTGATGTCGTGCAGTTGGCGCAGCGAGCTGAAGAAGCGTCACAAGTACTGGACAAGGTCTCGTCCGCATGCTAAGTTTGCTTGTTGTGCACTTAGATGCATCGGTTGACAGCTAGATCTTTGCGAGTGGCATCACGATGTCCTCGAATGCATCGGGCGGCGAACGCCTGCTCATGTTTGTCTCGTGTGGGTGTATGTGCTGTTGTGGTAGACCTGGGCAGGAGAAGTTCCGTCGCATGTGAATGTAGGGGGACAGCGTTTCTTTGCGCACGTGGGGAGCGTGGTTTGCAATGCGTGAGCAATATCGTTTCTCATTGAGTCTGCCGTCCCTGTAATTCGGTACGTGCCGAGGGATTCAGAGCTTTAATAGGGATGACATAGATTAGCCTTTTGTGACCTGAGACGCCGTCATTTGATTTGCATCGCGCCATTTCTTGTGTTTCCCTGAGCTTCACATGACCTGGACAGGGCATCAACGGCGCCACCTCCACAAGAGCAAGACCAAGACTAGGACCGTATGTTTGTTTACGTCCTTGCAGTTGGCACATCATAAACCTTCCCACTGAGAGAATGCATTGAAGAGGTTTGGGCTTCGCAGAGCGCGTCTAATGTAGAGCATGTCTCTCAGTGCTCGCGAGACATTCCCGTGTCATGACATCGCTGTATGAAATGGATACACGATGGACGACCCATCTTTCTTTAGGATAATGTTTACAGTGACTCCGCCCTTGGATCCTTACGGGCACTCTGGAGTTGAACGCTGGAAAAGGCAGCATCGGTATTGCATAGCGAGCGTTTGGAGTCAGCTTGCTCTGTTGCGTGTCTCTGCGCGTGCCAGGAGAAGCCGACAGCGTGGCCCAGCCGGACTCCCAGGCCCCGCGGGCGCCTGTGCCCTTGCAGTTTGCAGCGTCTGCGTGCCAGCGCCAGGCACGGTCGCGAGCACACCCTTCGAGGGGGGCGTTTTCTTTCGAGGCGGAGTTTCAAGCCTACTTGGGCAGTGACGCATGTTGAGGAAGCCTTGATCGACATGGGGCGCATGATGCAACAACATATCTAACACGCCTCGGAAATCGCGACCACCTGGACACGCCTGAGTGGTGCCGCGCGAAGATGCGACCGTGCGATACGTACCTATAGGAGCCCCCCCCTTCGGGTGATAAGTAGGACGGGGGTGGGTGGGTGGGTGCAGCATTCGGTTTGCGATTGACGTCGGATCGGTTTCTCGATCTGTCATTGTAGCGATCATGGCATCCCCATCTTAAGAGAAAACGCTTTCTGTGGACGCTGGGAAGGGGAGGGTTCGAACGGGAAGGAGGCCTGAAATGCAAGGGGGGTTGGAACCAGCCCCCCCCCCCCCAAGGGGGGGAGATTCGAACCAGGGGGGCGGGGGTCCTTTTTTGAATTGCAGGGGAGGGGTGTTCGAACAGGGGGGGTGGCCACCCCCCTCCCTCCCCAGTGGCAACCGACGAGGGCAAGCGCCGGCGCTGGCGTTGGCGCCGTCGGGAAGCGACGACGACGGTCGAGCTTTTGGTAGATTGCTGTTTAGGCAGGATCGATCCCTTCTAAGACTACATGAGAGCTGCATCGAGCCCTCGTATATTGCAAATAGAACTGGACCTAGCTATAATAGGATCATGTTTGAGATGGATCAAGCTTTAATAGGATGCCATTCGATCTGGATCCAGCTGTAGTAGGTCTGCATTAGAGTTGGACCGAGCCCGACTAGGATGCTATTAAAGTTTGGTCCATCTGTAGTAGGTTTCCATTAGAGCTGGATCGAACCCTAGTAGGATTCAAGTGGAGCTGAATCCAGCTACGGTATGATTTTTTTTTAGCTGGGTCAAACCCGACTGGGATGCTCTCAGAGTTAGACCAAGCGAATACCGGATTCCTACAAGGGTTAGATCGAGCACCAGTATGCTTCTATTAGCGGGGGGGGCGGTTCGACCCCCGCCCCCATAGTACAGGGGGGGGGCCCAGTTCGAACCACGGGGAAGACCTGGTTTTTTGGGCGCCTCAAATGTTTGAGGGGGGCGGTTCCGACGTGACCGTTTTTCGTTTCTCCCACCGTCTTAGTGGGGTTATCGTTTTCTGCCCACCCGCGTCGCACCCGCGAAGCTCACACACCTCCCCACCTTCTTCCCCTCCTATTCCTTTCTCCCCTTACCCACGCGCAACACTTGCACGGCGCGTTCATGAGATCTAAATGCAGCCGCACGCATGCACACTCTCGCACATACACACCATAGACACGGCCGCACACACACACACACACACACACACACACACACACACACACACACACACACACACACACACACACACACAGCACACACACAGCACACACACAGCACACACAACACACACACACACATCAGACACTTACACACTACCACACCACACAACACATACACCGACACGGACACAAGGTACGGCAGGCGTGGCACTTTCTCGGCACCAGAGGGGGGGCGCAGGGGGTGCGGTCTCTATGCGTTGCAGGCTTACAGGGCACGGCAGGCGTGGCATTTTCTTGACACCAGAGGGGGTGTTCCTCACATGCTTAGTGGGGTTCTTGCTCCCCACATGTTTCGTGGGGTTTGGGTATTCTTCCCTGCCGCGTCGTGCCCGCGTCTCCCAGAACACACCTCCCTCCCTCCTCCCTCTCCTCCTCCTCTTCCTTCCTCCCCTCACCCACGCGCGACACATGAGACACGTCCAGATACAGCCTGAGGCAGATCTTACACGTAAACATGGCACACCGAGGCAGACCCAGTCACTCGCGTGCATTCACAGCGCGGTCTCTATACGCTCCAGGCTCGCAGGGCAGGCGTGGTTCTTTCTCGACACCAGAGAGGGGGCGCAG
The DNA here is from genome assembly GCA_963575745.1 of Prorocentrum cordatum. Lineage (NCBI taxonomy): Eukaryota > Dinophyceae > Prorocentrales > Prorocentraceae > Prorocentrum > Prorocentrum cordatum. Next base: position 383,715 of record CAUYUJ010019649.1, read on the forward strand.
GGGGTGGTCCTTGAGTGCGGTCTTCTCTATACGTTCCAGGCTCTCAGGACATGGCAGGCGTGGAATTTTCTCGACACCATAAGGGGCCGCGCAGGAGGTGGTCCTTCACCGCGGTCACTATACAACCCAGTCGTCCAGGCACAGCAGGCGTGGCAGTTTCTCTGGTCCCATAAGGGGTGGGCAGGGGGTGGTTCCTCACCGCGATCTCTATGCGCCCCAGTCGTCCAGGCAAAGCAGGCGTGGCACTTCCTTCACACCCCAGCGGGTGCGCAGGGAGTGGTCCCCCAGCGAGCCCGCTATGCGCCCGAGTCGCCCAGGCACAGCAGGCGTTGCACATTCTCGACGCCAGAGGGGGTGCGCAGGGGGTGGTCCCTGAGCGCGGTCTCTATACGCTCCAGGCTCACAGGACACGGCAGGCGTGGCACTTTCTCGACAACATAACGGGGCGCGCAGGAGGTGGTCCTTTACCGCGGTCCCTATACAACCCAGTCGTCCAGGCACAGCAGGCGTGGCAGTTTCTCGACACCATGAGGGGGTGCGCAGGCGGTGGTCCCTCACCGCGGTCCCTATACAACCCAGTCGTCCATGCACAGCAGGCGTGGAGAGACGTCAAAGAGGGCGCCACGATGGCCCAAGAGCGCTCTCCGAGAGAGCTCAAGACCGCTCAAGAGCGTTTCAAAATTGGTCCAACATGGTTTGAAGACAGCCCAAGGGAGCTTCAAGACGGTCAAGATGCTCTGAACGGAATCCCCACGAGGCACTCAGGAGGCGAAACAATATGTTTTTGTTGACAGTTTCGTGGGTTTTTCGTGCTCTCGCTGTTTCGTGCTCCCGACGGTCCAAGGCAGCCCACGAGGCACCAGAAATCAGCTCACGACGGCCCAAGAGGCACCCGCAGACGGCGTCACGTCGGCGCAAAGAGTCCCACGAGTGCCCCAGGACGGCCCAAGAGGCGCCCAAGATCGCCCCAAGAGGGTCCCAGGACGGCCCAAAGAGGGTCCCAAGAGGGGGAACACGAACCGACAATTCGAGCCTTCCGCCCCAAGAGGCCTCCAGGAGGCCCCGAGAGGCCCTCAACAGAGCCCAAGAGGCCCCTTAGGTGCCCCCTAGAGGCCCCACGAGGCCCGACAGGGGCCCAAAATGACGCCCCACGAGCACCCCGAATGGCGCCCAAGAGGCCTCCAAGACTGCCTTCAAGAGGCCCCCGGAAAGCCGCCCACGAGTTCCAAACGAATTTCCAAGAGGCCTCTAACCCACAACCCAGGCACAGTGGCGGGATGGGCCGAAGGCCACCATTGGGAACGTGAACCGAGAACCCGAGATCTTCGCCCCAGGAGACCCCCAGGAGGGGACGAGAGGTCCCCAAGAAGGTTTGCGACAGATCACCGGTCGACAGGTCGATGAGTGCGGAGGAGGAGGAATGAGGAAGAGGCAGGAGGAAGCAGAGAAGGATGACCTCATTATTCATGATTGCCTTGTTGTCTCAATGCGGTAAGCACTCGACCAGCTAGAACCGCGCGCGAAGCGCGCGCGACGTTTCTAGTTTGCACGTTTATACATACACATATGCATACATACATACATGTTTATACATATATAAATTATAAATTATTACAGATATGTGTGTGGATATCTCTCTATATACCTATACGACCACCCTTCGGGTGATAAGGAGGTGAGAGGGGGGAAGGGACCAACGTCGAACTCGATCGATCTTACTATCGAACTCACTACCGATCTCACAATCGATCTCAATCAATCGATCTCACAATCGTTCTGACTATCGATCTCACAATCGATCTCACAATCGATCTCACATTCGGTCTCGCTATTGATCTCACAATCGATCTCACAATCGATCTCACAATCGATCTCACATTCGATCTGACTATCGATCTAACTATCGAGCTCACTTTGGATCTCATTATCGATCGTACATTCGGTCTCACTACCGATCTCACCATCGATATCACAACCGATATCACAATCGATCTCACATTCGGTCTCACCATCGATCTCACTATCGAACTCACTATCGATCTCATTATCAATCTCAATCGATCGATCTCACAATCGATCTGACGATCGATCTCACAATCGATCTCACAATAGATCCCACTATCGATCTCACATTCGGTCTCACTGTCGATCTCACTATCGATATCACAATCGATCTCACAATCGATCTCCCATTCGGTCTCACAATCGATCTCACTACCAATACCACTCTCGATCTCACAATCGATCTCACAATCGATCTGACATTTGGTCTCACGCTCGATCTCACAATCGATATCACTATCGATCTCACTATCGATCTCACATTCGACCTCACTGTCGATCTCACTATCGATCATCAAAATAAAACACCAACATCATCATCACCATCATCATCCCCATCATCATCAACATCATCATCATCATCATCATCATCATCATCATCATCATCATCATCGGCGGGTCACCGACGGGACACCGACAGGACACCGGCGGGACACCGCGTGCCCCCGGCCGCCCGGAAGGGAGTCATTTGGTCCGGCCGCGCCTCAGCCACACGGGACACCAGCGGGACTTTGGCGGGACACCGCGGGCCCCCGGCCGCCCGGAAGGGAGTCATTTGGTCCGGCCGCGCCTCAGCCACAGGAGACTTTCTCTCGCCCGCCCACGCAGCTTCGCCTCGCCCGCACGCACGGCACGCACGAACACGAAACCGAAATCGATTTCCCGGTAGGGGGGCTCTCCGTTCCACTTCGATCTCACCCCCTCACCTCCGATATACACACTGGCGATTACCTCTTTAAGTTTAAGAAGCAATCCGTTTTGATAATAGAGAATTGGAGCATGGTGTACTGGGTTTGATTTACATGTTGCATTGCATAGAGTTATGAGTGGAGGGTATGCAGCACAGCTTACGTATCACATCGTATCCGTGTAGAGTAAAGATGACTTTGTTATTGCTCATCTTGCTCTTGCTCTCTTCCCCTCGCCCATTATCTCATCTCCCTCCCCTCCATCCCCTTCTCCTCCCGCTCTCCTCGCCTGTCCCCCCTCCCTCCTAATCCGCCTCACCATCACGTCCCCCCAGCCCGCAGGGTGCGTACCGCGTGTTTGCCCTGGCGTTTCCGCGGCACCCAGTTGATTGGTGCGCCGCCAGAAGTTTCCATTATTGTATTGAGGACATGTTGCAGGGTGGTAGGAGGTGATTGTAGTCGGGTGGACGTTGCGTTTTGAATTGATTGTGCAGGTCAGCGTCGGTTGGTGGTTTGATTCTTGATGCTTCGATTGAGATGGATTTGAGTGATGACCATGCCGTATTTGCGATCAGTGGTTCTTTGTAGCGGTTGGTGAGCAAATTGCCAAAACATGAACGCGGGAATGCATGATGAAGCGGCATTCCAGGGGCATGCTGTTTCAAGATCGTCAGTCTTGCTGAGGGAACAGGGGCGATGTATGTCAGTGGAGTGTCTTGATCTAAGCAAGCGTCAGTGCCAATATGTTGCTTGGTAGTCTTGACGTAAGTTTTCCTTTGACGCGTGTGGAGAGAGGCGCCGGGCGGTGACCAGACCATCTTGTAATACCTAAATCGTTGATCCCGCAGATGGCCTTCGGCACATCCCGCCACCGTGCCTTGATTATGGGTATGAAGCCGATCGGATGTTCTTTGGGATCTCGTGGGTGGACTCTCGGGGGCCTCTTCGAGGCAGTTTTGAACCCTCTCGGGAGCGGTTTGGGGCGCCTCTTGGAGCCTCTTTTGGGCCTTTGGGGGGCCTCTTGGGGCCTCTTGGGCGCTTTTGGAGGCCTCCTTGGAGCCTCTTGGAGCCTCTTGGCTCGGATTTTCGGTTCGTGTTCCCTCTCTTTTGCCCCCTTTGGGGGCCGTCTTGAGGCCCTCTTGAGCCGCCTTGGGCGCCTCTTGAGCCTCAAGACCCTCTTGGGTCGTGTTTGGGCCCTCTTGGAGGCCTCTTGGGCCGTGTTGGTGCGATCTTGGGGGCCCCGTGGCTGTTTTGGAGCGTCGGGAAGCCGAAAAGGCGAGAAAGCCCCAAACCTTAAAAAACCAAAGGAACGTCAATGGTTCTTGCCTCTAGGGGCCCTCGTGGGAGGCCTTGGAGGCCTCTTGGCGCATCTTGGAGGCCTCTTGGGCCGCCTAGGGGCCATTTTGCGCATCTTGGAGCGATCGTTCGCCGACTCGGGGCCCTCTTGGACCCTTTTCGGGGCCTCTGGGGCCCTCTGGGCCCGTCTTGAAGTCTGCCCGGACCCGAAAAAGTCACGCCCCACCACTTCCCAAAGCCTAGGGGGCACGCAGGAAGCCCCAAGAGTCTTCGGAAGACTCCTCTGGACTGAGGACTGAGGCTCCAGGGACTTGGCAAAGGACCTGAGGACACGCCTACTCCGTACCCAGCGGCACGGTGGCTGATGTTCTAACATCGTTGGGCAGTTCTGTAGTGTATTCTTGCCATGCCCGTGGCCAGGTGCGTCCGGTATTCAGGCCCAGGCCATCTCGATGTGAACGCGTTGCAGCGAGCTCTTGACCGACTCGTAGCTCGACATTCTGCGCTTCGCACGGTGCGCGCACGTAGACAGCTTGTATCATATCGGTTGCCCCCGTGTCTGCGTTCGTTCACCCATTGCTTCTCGCCATGTCTGTCACCCCCTCTCCCCGCCTCTATCCTTCCTCGCTCTCTTTTGTTCTCTCTCTCTCTACCTCTATTCCTCTCTGCTTATCTCTCTCCCTCTCTCTCTGCCGCTCTCTTTCTCTTTCTCTGTTCTATCCACGTGTATGTACGATTGCACATGTATGTATGTCTGTAGGTATGCATGTATATGTGTATATACGTGTATAGTATAGACCTGTATGTCTGCATGTATGTATGGATGGATGGATGTATGTATGGATGGATGGATGTGTGTATGTATGTACGTGTGTACGTACGTACGCATGTATGTATGTATGTATGTATGTATGTATGTATGTATGTATGTATGTATGTATGTATGTATGTATGTAGGTGTGTGTATGTTTGTATGTATGTATATATGTATGTATGTATGTAGGTATGTATGTGTATGTATGTATGTATGTATGTATGTATGCATGTATGCATGCATGCATGCATGCATGCATGTATGTATGTATGTATGTATGTATGTATGTATGTATGTGTGTGTATGTATGTATGTGTGTGTATGTATGCATGTATGTATGTATATATGCATGCATGCATGCATGCATGTATGTATGTATGTATGTATGTATGTATGTGTGTATGTATGTATGTGTGTATGTATGTATGTATGTATGTATGCATGCATGCATGCATGTATGCATGTATGTATGTATGTATGTATGTATACAGTTATATACGTACACTCATATATCCACACTCACATCTATCTATCTCTCTCTCTCTCTCTATATATATATATATCATGGGGGACGAGGCCCCCTGGCCGCGCCCATGCACCTCCCCTGGGAATGAGGGGACCGGGCCTCTGGGCACGCCACCAGACGGCCCAAGACAGCCCCCAAAACAGAGCACCAGGGTTCCCAGAGGCCCCCAAACGCTCCAAGAGTGCCGAGAATCGCCGAAATCCCGCTCCAAGATGCCCACGATGGTTTCCGGACGGCCCGAGGAATCTCCAACACGCCCCAAGCGCTTCAAAGAGGCCTCCCAAGAGGGCCCCAAGAGGCAAAAGGCAGTGATGATCCTAAGGTTTTTGCTTGATCTCAGCGTTTCTACATTTTCTACATTTTCAGCTTCCCGACGCCCCATCACGGTCCTAGACGCCCCAAGTATCGCGCCAGCACGGCCTCCAAGCGGCCGCCGAGACGGCCGAAAAAGGCGCTTTATATGCGTCCCGGGCTTCTGGGGACGGCACAAGGCAATCCCGAAAACACGACGCCAGGTCTCCAAGGGGCTCCAAAACGCCCCTTGAGGGCAGAAAATCGCTGAAATCCCGCTCCAAGACGTCCAGGATGGCTTCCAGACGGCCCAAGGAAACAACACGCCCCAAGAAGCTTCCAAGAGGCCTTCCAAGAGGGCCCCAAGAGGCAACATTTAGTTATTATCCTATGACTTTTTCTTCATTTCAGCGTTTTTGTATTTTCAGCTTACAGACGCCCCATCACGGTCCTAGACGCCCAAGCACGGCCTCGGAAGTCTCCAAGCGGGCGCCGAGACAGCCGCGGGGACGCCCCCAGACGGCCCAAAGCAGCCCCCAAAACCGGACGCCAGTGCTCCAAGGGGCTCCAAAACGCCTTTGAGGGCAGAGGATCCACAAAATTCCGCTCCATGACGCGGACGGTAACTTCCAGAAGGCCCAAGAGGCCTCCAAGACACTCCAAGACCCCCCCAAAAGGCCCCCCAAGATGCCCAAGAGGCAACATTTAGTTATTATCTTATGACTTTTCCTTAATTTCAGCGTTTCTGTATTTTCAGCTTACAGACGCGCCATCACGGTCCTAGACGCCCCAAGTATCGCCCAAGCACGGCCTCGGAAGACTCCAAGCGGGCGCCGAGACAGCCGCGGGGACGCCCCCAGACGGCCCAAGACAGCCCCCAAAACAGGACGCCAGTGCTCCAAGGGGCTCCAAAACGCCTTTTGAGGGCAGAGGATCGCCGAAATCCCGCTCCAAGACGCCCACGATGACTTCGAGACGGCCCTAGAGGCTTCTAAGACGCTCCAAGAGGCCCCCCACAGGTCTCTCAAAAGGACCCCAGGAGGCAAATTAATAAATTGTCTTACGATTAGGGAGAGATTTCAGCGTTTCTTTGCGTTTTCGGCTTCACGACGGTCCAACACGGTCCTCGACGCCCCAAGTATCGCCCCAGCACGGCCTCGGAAGCGCCCAAGAGGCCGCCGAGACGGCTAAAAAAGACGCTTGATCGGCATCCGGGGCCTTTGGTGACGCCCCCAGACGGCCCAAGACAGCAACCAAAACAAGACACCAGGGTCCCCACAGGCCCCAAAGCGCACCAAGAGGCCCGAGAATCGCCGAAATCCCGCTCGAAGACGCCCACGATTGTTTCCGGACGGCCCAAGAGGCTCGAAGAGGGATTTCAAGAGGGCCCCAGGAGGCAACATTAATTGATTATCTTGAGGTGCTTGGTGGATTTCAGCGTTTCTTCATTGTCGGCTTCACGACGCTCCAACACGGTCCTAGACGTTCCAAATATCGCACCAGCACGGCCCAAGCGGCCGCCGAGGCGGCCGAAAAAGGCGCTTTAGATGCGTCCCAGGCGTAGGGGGACGCCCCCAGACGGCCCAAGACAGCTCCCAAAACAGGACGCCAGTGCTCCAAGGGGCCCCAAAACGCTCCTCGAGGGCAGAGAATCCACAAAATTCCGCTCCATGACGCGGACGGTAACTTCCAGAAGGCCCAAGAGGCCTCCAAGACACTCCAAGACGCCCCCAAAAGGCCCCCCAAGATGCCCAAGAGGCACAACTGATGGATGATCTTTCCAGTTTTGAAACATGTGGGAGTTCTTGCCTTTTCGGTTTGGAGGCGCTGCGAGACGGCCGAGGAAGCCGCAAGTATCGCCCTAAACGGCCTCAAAGGCCCCCAAGCGGGCGCCGCATGCCCGCGCATGCCTTCGGAGCTGTCTGGTATCCTTGAAAGGAGCCTCCAGTGCTTCGTGGCCTTCGCAGAGTTTCCTGGGGCTTGCCAGGGATTCCCAACGCTTCCTGCGGCCACGAGGGGATCCGGTGCCACACATGCTGCGAGAGCTCGCGCGCTCGACCCGCCCACTGCTGACGCGGGCGGTTCTTCGCCCGCGGATCGCGTCCATGTGTTTCATCCTCTGTCGTCGTCTGCCCTGCTACAACCTCGTTCCCGCCCGCTTGCTCGGTTCGGCTGGAGGAGCAGAAGGAGGACGGGGGAGGAGGAGGTGAGGAGGGGAATCGGACGGATGGGGGAGGGGAGTAGAAGGAGGGGAGAGGGCATGGAGGAGAACGAGGAGGAGCAGGCGCTCGCAACTCGCATCTCGGACGGCGTGCTGGCGACGAGCATCCAATCCAGGTGGGATGAGAAGGAGGTCGTGGAAAAGGAGGCATGTTCCGCGTGGGATATCCTCATAACCCAAGGTTCCGTGACGTTTTGATACATAGGCTTACGCCACGCCGCCGACCCTTTGGAGGACTGGCAGTTGTTGCGTATTGCTCCTGAGGGCGTCTTGTGCGCTTTTGGGGGGGTTCTTGAAGTTCGTTTGGGGTTTCATGGGGGCATATTGGGGGCCTTATCGGGGCCTCGGGATGACATTCTCCGTATTCGCCGTGCACGCACGGGGGAACGGGCGAGAACCCACGTGTACAGACGGCAGGCATCTGTCAAAACACCCGAACGAGTATCGAAGGGCCTTCGGCACATCCTGCCACAGTGCTTGGGTTGTAGGTCTGAGGCCACTCGGATGGCTGATGGGGTCTCGTGGGAGGCGCCTTCGGGGGCGACTTGGAGGTAGTTGTTGATTGTTTCGGGGGCCTCCTGGAGGCCTCTTGGGGGTTTTGGGCGGCCATGTTGGGGTTCCCTGGTGGCCTGTTGAAGGGTAGCCCGGAGGCGTCTTGGGGTGGAAAATTCGAAATATCCGCTCGGATTCCCCCTCTGGCCCCCCTCTTGGGGCTGTCTTGGGTTGTCTTGGGGCCCTCGTGGGCTGTCTTGTAGCCCTCTTGGGGCGATCTCTTGGGCCGTCCGGGACATTGTGAACGCCCAAGAGGCGAATGTGCTAAACATGCAATTTTTTCAAAAAGTGAGATGATTTGTATTTCAGCAGGCCATCTCGGGACGCCTTTTTGGGGGTTTCTTGGAGCGTATTGGGGGCCTCCTGGGCCGTCTGGAGGCTAGCGTGGGCGTTTTCGATTGATTTTTCAGCGATTCTTGGCCCTCGTGGACCGCCCCAAGGGCCTCTTGGGGCCCTCTTGGCTTGTTTTCGAGCCCTCTGCCCCCCTGGGGTTAGTTCAGCCAGATCCAAATCGACCGGACCAGGCTCCACGGGGACGGGCTTGGGGAGGGGAACATATCACACGCCGATGAACCCAAAGGGGTCGGCGGATTTGCAGTGATTTGCCCCAAATCGCCAGGGGCATCCCCACAACTCTTGGTTCCAACATGCGATTCTCGAACCGCTCTGTCCCACCTTGCGTAAGGCATCCTCGGAACCCTGGGTTCCGAGATGCCTTGGCTTGAGGTACTCCGGCCCGTTTCGCTTGGGGCATCCCCAGAGTTCTGTATTCCAAGATGCGTTTCTCGAAGTGCTCTAGCCTTAAGTCGTGCCTGTCCCCATACAGGAGGAATGCTCAAACATAGTCACAAAACATCGGGACGGTTTTTCCACAATTGTTGGCCATGTGTGAAAACAAAGAACAACACTCTGCCCAAGTCTTCGTCCAAAAAAAACCGCCTTTAGGGGGACATGCCCGACCTAACCGTAGCCATTTTGACTCAAGGGGCTCTCCTGCGGGATGCCTCGCTCGCCCCTGCCGAGCCGGGCCCAGGTGCGCTGCCGCGGATGCCTGCCGCGGCGGGGCGCGGCTCCTCTGCGCCTGTGCGGCATGAGGGGCGCGAGGTTGCGCTCGCGACCCACGTCGGGCGGCGGCCGATCAGCGCGCGGCCCGGGCGCACAGCCCAGATTCGGGGAAACGTAAGACTCGAGTGAGGCAGAACTCGGGTGTGCCGGCGTTTTTTGGCGAGCGCGTGCGTCCTGGATTTTGACGGGCTGGTTTCCGTGGGATGTTTGTTGCAGCGGGAGATCGCGTCAAATTTCGGATTGGGTCTCGTCATTCTCATGGTGTCCCCGTCAGGCTAACCCGAGTTCCCCGTATACACGAGTCTCACGTCTCCACGACAGATCAAAGGAAACACACACGCCATAAACATAAATTTTTGGCCCTCCGCGCGGATTTCTTGGATCTGCGCTGGGCCCCCCCTGGCGGCGCCTCTGGCGCCGCCCCCTGGTGCGCTCCGCGCGCCAGGGAGGGGGGGGGGTCCAGCGCAGATCCAAGAAGTCCGCGGAGCGCCAAAAGTTGATGTTCATGGCGTTTTTGTTTTCTGCCAGATGGCGGATCACGAGGCCGCCCCTGGAGGCACCGCCTGCTGGCGGCATGCCGGCGGTCCCTCGACCCCTGTCAGGGGGCCCAGTAGCGACGACTGGCGGGCGGCGTCGGCGGGGGCCACGTGCCTTGCCGGAGGAGCAGTGGCGGCCGCAGAGGTGGGCGCGGCGGGGCCGTCCCGCGAGCGCGAGGGCCTCCGAGGCCCGCCACGGGGCCCGCGGCCCAAGAGCGTCCCTCCGAGGGCGCCGACGGCGCGGCATAGGCCGAGGCTCGAGGCGTCCTCGGCAGACGTGCCCCTCAGCGCCGAGGGCGGCTGCACGGCGGTGACCCTCAGCACGGTCGCCTCTCGGCGGCGACGATAGGGGCGAATAGCCTATGGGTGGGCATCAGTTACACGTATTCGCCCAGGAGCCTTTTCGAAGACATAGATCATCGGCGCATTTGAATACATGTATTGCTCTGCCCTGGGCTATTCGCCCCTATCGTCGCCTCTGAGCCTCCCACAGCTCCCCGAGCCTGGGCGGCAGCTCCGCCTCCGCCCGCAGCAGCCTCTCCGCCGTGGAGCTCGGGTCCCTGCGCGCCGGCGTGCGGGGCGTGCCGTGGAGCAGCTTCAGGTTCGGCCCCCGCATCAGGCCCTACGCCAGGCTCATTCACCGAGCCCGTGACGCAGGGCTGCTCTCTTGCTTCCTGGAGCTGGCGAAGGTGGTGGACGTGTCCGGTGAGTCCGTGAAGTTGTTGCTGCGCATGCTGCGTTTCCTGCGCTCGTGCCACTATTCCGAGGACGACATCTGTCTCATCATCGCGCACGCTAGCATTTATTTCCCGGACACGTACGCTGCCGCGGGTCATTGTATGAGCTTGATCGAGAAGGGGAACGTGTTGGCGACCCTCGTCTTCCTGGCGCACTGCTGGGTCCAAGACGAGACTTGCCCTCTTCAGGTTTGGCACGAGCACCTGTTCAAGCAGTATTGCAGCCTGGAGACGCTCAACTCGGCCGTTCTGCGGCTCATGGAGCTGCGCGGCTACATTCTGAGGGTGAGCAGCAAGGAGGTGGAGCACCGTATGCAGATGCTCCTGGCCGCCAGTGAGATCGCGGCTCCAGGCTGCACGCCAGAGCCGCGCGTGCTGCCGGCGCGCTCGGGCTACTTCGGTGCCCGCGTGTCGGGCGGGCCCGCCTTCCTGCAGAAGGGACTGGAGACTATCCTCGACACCTGCGTGTCGCGGTCGAGGGCGGACAGCGAGTGACGAGCGCAGCCTCCTCCATCCGCCCCCTCTCGGCCCCTGCTTCTCGGCGTTCCTGCAGCGAGGCCTGGAGACGGTTCCAGACATTTTGCGTGCCATGATCGCTGTCGCACAGTGAGTTGCGATCGCCGCCTCCTCCACCCCTTCCCCTTTTTTATCCTGATGCTTGCATACCGTCCTCGACGCCCGTGGATCGAGACCCAGAGTAACTGAAACTCATGCGTGGGGGCCCGACCTTGTCTCGCGCGGAAGCGTGCGCAGTGGAGTCGGCAAAGCGAAGTTTAATCGCTGCCGCTGCTGCAGAATCTAACAATGGCCTCGCCCTCGCCGTACTTGTACAGGCCTGTTTTGGCGGGAGACCCTGGCGCGTCCTCTCTTTGCGCGTAGATCCCGCGCGAGGGGCAGCGACATGGCCGCAACCCGTCTACTGCTTGTTGCCGCCACTCTTGCTCGTCTGACTCGTCCGCGTCCTTTTCCCATCATCCTGCCCGCGCGCCGCACACACACAGAGCAACTTGGCAGCTTCACGGACGGTGGCACCACTTCCTAGCTGGACTGTGGGCGCAGTGCGCGCAAGCCGTCGCTGAATGCAACCGCGAGCCGCCAATAGTTGGATGTGCTGTGCACCGAGCCTGCAGGGCTGCCACCTGAGGCGCAGTCGGGGCACTCGGCAGCTGACCCGCAGTGGCAATTTGTTTGAGGCCGTTTGGCCACATGGGCGCCACCTCCTCCTCCTCCTCGATGCCTCCTCCTCCTCCTCCTCCTCCTCCTCCTCCTCCTCCTCCTCACTGAATCTGAAGGAAATGTGAGTTGTACTCGGACCAGCTTGCCCGAGCACGCGGCTGGCACTGGTGCTGCCCCTCCTCCGACTGCAGCCTGCGCCACTGCCGATCGAGATCTCCGCGCCGATGCTCGAAAAGCTCCAGCCCGTCGCGGGCGAGGCACCTTCCGGAGCTCGGGGCTCCGAGGCGTCGGGGCCCAGGACATCCCGCACCGACCTCCTGGGGGGACGCGCGGGGCCGACCGCCACACCGTTGCAGCACGACCGCTTACTCCTGGGTAGGCCACCGGGCGAGATGAGCGGGACGTGCCAGAATGCCGGGGTTGGCCAGGCCGGGAGCGGTCGGGGCCTAAGGGACGGGGGTCCATGCAAACGGGGGTCAGCCAGGGCTCCGGGATCCTGCAGAATCCTGCGAAGACCCCCTTTGGCTGACCCTGGTTGGCGAGCCGCTCGTGGCCGCGAGGCGGCCGCGCATACTGGCTGACCAGGGTTTGCAAAGATTTGAGTTGCTTTTTTTTCTGCATTGCAGTTTTCTGGTTTTCTGCTGACCCGAGTTTGGATTGACCCGGGTCAGAAGATCCCCGAAGCGGCTCCGATTCGCCCACTGCCCCGATCACGCCTTGCGCAGGCGCGCGCAGCGCTTGCCCTGCCCGCGTTCGCCGCCAGGAACGGCACGTTGGAGCAGTGGTCCAGCCAGTATCGCCTGAGATCCGCGCACCTCTGACTTTGGAAATGTCTCTGCTGAGGTGGTCTGGCCAATGTCGCCTAGTCATCCGCGCACCTCTGACCTCGGAGATGCCCTGCCCCGTGGTGGTCAAGTTGCTTTCGCCTTCGACATCCTCGCAACTCTGACCTCGGTAATGCCCTGAGCTGAGATGGTCAGGCCACTTTGACCTGAGACATCAACATAACCTCTGACCTCGGAGATGCCCTGCCCCGTGGTGGTCCAGCTACGTTCGCCTGAGACGTCCTCGCAATTCTGACCTGGGTAATGCCCTGAGCTCAGGTGGTCAGGCCACTTTCGCCTGAGACATCCTCGCAACTCTGACCTCGGAGATGCCCTGTCTCATGTTGCTCGGCCTCTCATCCTTGAGACATCCTCACATCTTGGGTTCCGAGATTCCCTGAGCTCGGGTGGTCAGGCCACTTTCGCTTGAGACATCCACGCAACTCCGGGTTCCGAGATTCCCTGAGCTTTTGTGGTCAGGCCATTTTCGCCTAAGACATCCTCGCACCTCTGGCCTCCGAAATGCCTGTGCTGAGGTGGTCAGGCCACTTCCCATTGAGACATCCTCGCAACTCTGACCTCGGAGATGCCCTGTCTCATGTTGGTCCAGCCACTGTTGCCCTAGACATCCTCGCAACTCTGGGTTACGAGGTGCCCTGAGCTCAGGTCCTCAGGCCTTTTTGGTTTGAGACATCCTCGCAACTCTGGCCTGGTTGGAGCAGTGGTCCAGCCAGTATCGCCTGAGATCCGCGCACCTCTGACTTTGGAAATGTCTGTGCTGAGGTGGTCTGGCCAATGTCGCCTAGTCATCCGCGCACCTCTGACCTCGGAGATGCCCTGCCCCGTGGTGGTCAGGCCACTTTTGCCTGAGACGTCGTCGCAACTCTGACTTCGGAAATGCCCTGAGCTGAGGTGGTCATGCCAATTTCGCCCCAGGCATTCTCGCAACTCTGACTTCGGAGATGCCCTGCCCCATGGTGGTCCTGCCACTTTCGCCCCAGACATCCTCGCAACACTAGGTTCCGAGGGGCCCCGAGCTGAGGTGGTCAGGCCACTTCGGCCTGAGTCATCTTCGAAACTCTGGCATCGGAAATGCCCTGATGGGGGGTGAGGGCAGGGGTGTGGGAGGAGGGGGGAAGTTTTCTTAGAAACACACCTGCTCCTTAGAAGGCGCCTTCTAAGAAACGACCTCCTTCTATGCAGCCTTCCCCCCTCCCCCTGCCCCTACCCCCCTGTGCGCGCCGCCAACCTGAGCTGAGGTTGCCAGGCCACTTTCGCCAGAGACATCCTCGCGTGATGCATTATCCGAGCGCTGGCCACATCCCTTTGTTCGATTGGTGCTGTCGCCTGCTACGTATTTATGCGGGTATGGTGTTGCCGCTTGAACGCCAGCCACAATCGCGTCTTTCGTTGTCCTTGTTCCTTACCACATTCCCCTCTCATGTGTATTTATCCCTCCCCATGTGTTCCTCTGTCTCCCATCAGAACATTCGACTCTGCGTTATGTGCGGGCATATGCATTTCTACATTCGGATTTTGTCCAGACTGCGCATCTGACTATGCATCGGACTCTGTGGCATTTGCGCACGCGTACGGCCAGGCTGTTGAGACTTGTGCAGGGCTTGATTGGCATGTGCACGCGACTGTGCGGCATGTGAGTGCATGTGCGGCCCCTTGCGGACCTCAGAGCGGAAGCCAGCACTACACAAATAAACACTATAGAAATGAGTCCAGTGTAGATATGTATGGATTGTGCCTTTATATATATGTGTGTGTGTATACATATATATATATATATGTATGTGTGTGTTCTAGTCGCAGATGAGGCACGGGTGCCGCTGTAAGCATTGCGGTGGTCACAATGACGGTTTCCAGCGTTCTCGGGCCCATGCCATCGACGCATCGACACCAGGGGTGGGAGGGGGAACGCATCTTGTGAAATGACAGGGTATAACGATGCCCCGCTCGCTCTGGCGGGGCCTGTCTGGCGCTCTGGCGGGGCCGTCCCAGGAGAGGAGGGAGGAGCACGAACGCTGAGGGGTGAGGGGAGGAAGAGGAGAGAGGAGGGAATGGAGGCCAGGGGAGGGGGCGGGAGGGAAGGAGGGACGGAGGGGGGAGGCTCGGGCCATCTGGGCCGTCTTGGAGCGCTCTGGGGCCTCCCGCTCGCGCTCTGTGGCCCAGCTTGGGCCCGTCCTAGGGTTCTCTTGGGCCGTCTGGGACTCCTCCTGCATTATTTTCGGGCTCCCTGGGGCCGTCTTGTGGCTCTTTTGGGTGCCTCTTCGGCGGTCTCGGGGCGGTCTTGGGAGCGTCTGCGGCCGTCTTCGAGCATTGGAAGCTCGAGAACGCGAGAAAGCGTAAAACATCGAACAAACCAATGCAAGTCAATGAGTTGGGCCTCATTGGGCTCTCTCGGGACGTTTCTTGGAGCTCTTTTGGGCCTTCGTGGGCCACGTTGGAATCATCTCGGCCGTCCTGGAGCGCACTGGGGCCTCCCGCTCCCGCTCTGTGGCCCATCTTGTGCCTCTCCTGGGGTTATCTTGGGCAGTCGTGGGCTGCTCTTGGGCAGTCTTAAGGCTCTCCAGGGCCGTCTTGTGGCTCTTTTTGGGGCCTCTTCGGCGGTCTTGGGGCGATCTTCGGGGCGTCTTCGGCCGTCTTGGAGCGTTGGAAGCTCGAGAACGCGAGAAAACGTACAACATTTGAAACAACTACCGGAAATCAAAGGCATGGCCCTCTTCGGGCTCTCTCGGGACGCCTCTAGGACCTCTCTTGGGGCCTCTTGGAGGGCTCTTGGGCTGTGTATTGGCCGTGTCGGGACCATCTGGGGCCACGTTGGGGCCATCAGGGCCGTCTTGGAGCGCCCGCTCCCGCTGGGGTCCAGCTTGGGCCTATTCTTGGACGTTCTTGGGCTGTCTGAGGCTCGTCCCGAGCAACTTTCGGGTTCCCTGGGGCCGTCTTGGAGCTCTGTTGGGGGCCTCTTCGGCGGTCGAGAGTCTCGGGGCGGTCTTGGGGGCGTCGTCCGCCGTCGTGGAGCGTCGGAAGGTCGAAAGCGCGAGACACCGAGAAGCACAGAAAACAACAATGGAAATCAAGGATCTGGGCCTCTTCGGGCTCTCTCGGGACGCCTCTCGGAGGTCTCTTGAGGCCTCTTGGGGGCCTCTTGGGCCACGTTGGGGCTATCTGGACCGTGTTGGAGGAGCTGGTCGAAGTTCCCGGGAGGCTTTGGGAGCGTCTTGGAGCTCTCGGGCATTGGTGGTCCCCAAACGTGGTGGTGACAACACCTGGCGGTGAGTCTCGGGCGATTTGGTGTCACCACCCGGTTTGGGTACTCGTGCGGTTTTCCGAGGATGTCCCGGACACTGGTGGGTTCAGGAGTCACAAAACCCGGTGGTGACCCCGCGTCCCCAAACCCAGCGGTGACCTTTTGGGGGATTCCAGGTCGCCACCTGGTATCTCACCACCCGGTTTGGGGGTTCCCAAGGGCAGTCTGGGAGCTCCAGGGCCGCTCCAGGTTGCTCTGGGAGCGGTCTGGGAAACCCCGGTCTTCCTGTAACCCCCTGGGCCCCGGGCGCCCGGGTTTCGTGCACGGGGGGATATATAAATACACGTGCATACATACACACATACATACAAACATATCTACCTACCTACCTACCTACCTACCTACCGACCGACCGACCGACCGACCGACCGACCGACCTACCTACTTACTTACCGACCTACCTACCTACCTACCTACCTACCTACCTACCTACCTACCTACCTACCTACCTACACATACATACATACATACATGCATGCATGCATGCATACATACATACATACATACATATATACATACATACGTACATACACACACATACATACATACATAGATACATACATACATACATACATACATACATACACACATGCATGCATGCATGCATGCATGCATACACACATACATACGTACGTACATACATACATACACATACATACACACATACACACATACACACATACACACATACACACATACACACATACACATACATACATACACATACACACATCCACATACATACATACACATACACACATACACATACATACATACACACATACATATATACATACATACATACATACATACATACATACATACATACATACATACATACATACATACATACATACATACATACATACATACATACATACACACACATACATATATACATACATACATACATACATACATACATACATACATACATACATACATATCATACATAACATACATAACATGCATACCATACATAACATAACAAACAAACATACATACATACATACATACATACATACATACATACATACACACATACATACATACATACATACACACACACATACATACATACACACATACATACATACACACATACATATATATATATATATATATATATATATATACATGTATCGGCGCACCGGGTCCGGGGGCCCGGGGTCGCGACCACGACCACAAATGTGTGTGCCCAGGCTATTGGGGCGTCCCTGAGGCCTTCAAAACGGCCCAAGACGAACCCAAGACACCCAAAGGCCGCTCCAAGATGCCCGAGATGGCCCCCGAGACACCTCCAAAGGCCTCGCAGACGCTCTAAGAAGCCCCCGAGAGGCCCCCCAGGACGTCCCCAAGAGGCACAAATAGCCCCATTCCTTTCGCAAAACGTATATGTTTAGCATATTGATTGTTTTTGCTGTCGTACCGTTCTTGACGACATCAGAGGTCCCCAAGGCCGCCCCAAGACGGCCCAAGAGGCGCCCCCGAGGGCCCCAAGACGGCCCAAAAGAGCCCCAGGACGGCCCAAGAGGCGCCCAAGACGGCCCAAACGGGCCCCCAAAGGCGCCCAAGAGAAGGCCAAGATTGGGAAATCCAACCGACAATTCGAGCTTTCCGCCAAAAGAGGTGTCCAGGGGGTCCCAAGAGGCCCCGAAGAAGCCCCAAGAGGCCTCCAAGAGGCCACCCAGACGCCGCAAGAAGGCCCCACGAGGACCCCCGAGAGAGCCCTGAGAGCCAAAAACTGTTTATTTTCCGTAGATGTTCGAAGGACTTTGGTCATCTCGCCTTCTCGGGTTCCCGACGCTTGAAAACAGCCCAAGCGGCCCCCATGATCGCCCCAAGGAAGCCCGCGAAGCCCCCACGAGGACGCCAGGACTACCCAAGAGGGCCCAAAACGGCCCAGGAGGCGCCCAGCACGCCCAAGAGGACCCCAAAACGGCCCCACAAGGCTCAGGAAGCTCCCCAAACAGCTCCCAAGAGCCCCGAATAGGCTCCCAGAAAGCTCGAACAGGCCCCCAAGAGGCCCCCACGAGCCCCCTGCCCAGACACCCTGAGGCACTCATGGCGATTCCGAAGCTTCCAGAGAGGAGAGGCGATGAACGGGCGTCCTGACGCGATCTTGGACCGTCTTCGAGCTCAAGGTGCCCCCATCATGGCCCAACAGGTCCCAGAAACGCCCGAAGAGAGCATCCCTGGGTTTCCAAGAGACCCTCCAGAAGCAACTGCACGTGTATATTTTCAAGGAAGCTCCAGGCCCCTGGGCGCCAGAGGGCATTGACCCGCTTGTGCAGAGCTGCCTCCGCCCTCCCTGTGGGCCCCCCGGGCGGCCTTCGGAGTTCCGCGACGGCCCCAGGGCGTCCCGCGACCAGACATGACAGCCTCCAGACTGCAGACTGCCCAAGACACCTCCAGGACGCGCTTCGAGGGCTCCATGAGCGTTCCCAGACAGCCCAGGACGCCCCAAGAGGCCCCCTGAGACCCCAGACCCCGGGCCGGCACACTTTTCAGAACTCCCTCCCTCCCCCGTATGATTTTTTTTGTCCGGGTGGGGTCCCAACTCTTTTCGGTCCTTCTCGGCTGTCGTTCCCGGTCGCTCGCCCTCCTCCTTCCCCCGGCACTTGGTTCTTCCTGGTCCCCGGGGGTCGTCCCCTCTTTGCCCCGTGCTGTTGTGGGTCGTCCACCTGGGGGCCTCCTGGTGAGAAGGGCTTGCACGAACAGAGTTTTAAAGACCACCTGCCCGTGGAACTGGCGACGCCGGGTGGCTTCATAGTTTCGCAGCGCCTGGCGGCGGCAGCGTCGGCGCTTATTTTTCCTGCCCATGCACCTCTCTCTTCTGGGCCGGGGCCCGCTGTTGGGGGCCGCCAAACAGGTCCCAGGCCGATCAGACAGCCGTCCCGACGGACCAAGATTGCCCCGAGCTGCCCTGAAGACGGCTTCCAGAGGTTCCAGACGGCCCAATCAGGTTCAAACAGCACCCCGACGAGTGCTCCGAGAGGCCAAATTTAGACATGTTCCTTGAGTTGTTTGACGGATTTCGGGCTTCCAACGCTCCCAGACGGGTCAAGAGGTTCCCCAGACCGCCGTCAAGGCGGCACTGGAGGGGAGGCGTCCACGACGATCCAAGACCAATCCAAGTGGACCCGCAAGAGTGTTCCATCCCCTCAGGAAAACTTGCACGTTTTAGTATATTCGCTTTTTAGTTTTAACAAAGTCAAAGACAACCCCAGAGGTCTCCAAAAACGCCCACAGACTGCCCATGAGGCTCTCAAGAGTGCCCCTAGACGGCCCAAGAGGGCCCCAAGATGGATCAAGAAATCCCGAAGACGGCCCAAGAGAGCCCCAGGATGGAGGGGTAATACGAGCTGCTATTTGGAACCCTCTGCCCCAAAAATGACCCCCGAGGCCGCCAACAGGGCAGGCCGAAAGAGGCCCCTGGGAGGCCCAAAAGAAAGCACAAAGAGGCCCCCAAGAGACCCCAGGAGGACTCCGGGAAGCTTCCAGGAGACTCCAAAGAGGCCCCAACCGGGCTCCGAGAGACGTCGAAAGAGACCTGGGCCCCAAGATGCCCCAACATGCTTGGTATGCTATAGGCCTCGGGACAAATCAGCGAACACATGCCACATTCATCCGTCAACGCCTCCCCCTCCCCCCAATGTTCAAAGTTGGCGGTGGGTGTGATGAGTTGCGCCTCGACCGCAGTCTTTCCCGCGCGTGCCAACCTTGAATTTGGGGGGCACGGGGGGTGTTCACTAATTGTTTCCCTCTACCGTCTCATTTTTTTGTTTACCCCGTCATTTGCGAGTTGGCCGAGCGATTCTGCGGGTAAGGATTTCCGCGAGGCCATGATGGCAATATATATATACATGCATACATGCATGTATACATACTTACATGTATACATATACACATATATGTATGTATACGCATGTATATTTGCATATATGTATGAATATATGTGTACATACACATTTGCGAATCTATGTTCACACATATATATATATATACGTATGTAATTCACCTTGATCCAATGTTCTGGCGCCCAAGTCGTCCCGAGTTTGCCGAGCGATTCTGCGGGTAAGGATCTTTGCGAGACCACGATGATATATATATATATATACATATATATATATATACACACATATATGTATGTATATACACACGCATGTATATACATATCTATGTTATATGTGTAGACATACAAATTGTATATATATATATGTGTGTATGCACATACGTACAAACATATATATATATATATATATATATATATGTACGTGCGTATATTATTTTTTCCCGTGTTCTGGCGCCCGAGTCGTCCCGCGCGTGATTTTTCACGCAGTACTCGTATCACTCGTCCTATCACCTTTCATGTTTCACATATTGCTCGTATCACTCGTAAGAAATTAGCTTTGCGAAAGACCCAACCATACGCAGTTGTGACTACCGCAGTTGTGAATAACATCTTCGCCCGCGCTCCCGATGTGGCCACAACTTCCCGCCGGAGCCCGACATGCTCAGGGACACGTTCGTGGCCGTCTTCGCGGGCGCCGACGACGACGAGGACGGCGCCCCCTGACCGAGGAGCAAAAGCAGGAGAGGGCTCTAAGAGCCATGAGGGAGGCTGCCACTGGGGCCTTCGGTGGAGTTCCTATGGGGCCACGATCCTCGTGAGGGGTGTGCCGAAATGGCCCGAGGCCGCCATGCGAACGCAGCCACTGGAACCTTCGGTGGAGCTCCCTATGGGGCCACGATCCTCGTGAGGGGTGTGCCGAAATGGCCCGAGCCGCCATGCGAACCCTGCCACTCGCGCCTTCTGTGGAGCTCCGTATGGGGCCACGATCCTCGTGAGGGGTGTGCCGAAGTGGCCCGAGGCCGCCATGCGAACGCAGCCAATTGGGCCTTCGGCGGGGCTCCCTACGGGGCCACGATCCTCGTGAGGGGTGTGCCGAAATGGCCCGGGGCCGCCACGCGAACGCAGTCATTGGAGCCTTCGGTGGAGCTCCCTATTGGGCCACGAAATGTTGTACTGGGTGTGCCGAAATGGCCCGAGGCCACCATGCGAACGCGGCCGCTGGAGCCTTCGGTGGAGCTCCCTATGGGGCCACGATCCTCGTGAGGGGTGTGCCGAAATGGCCCGAGGCCGCCATGCGAACGCTGCCATTGGCGCCTTCGGTGGAGCTCCCTATGGGGCCTCGATCCTTGTGAGGGGTGTGCCGAAATGGCCCGAGGCCACCATGCGAACCCTGCCACTGGAGCCTTCTGTGGAGCTCCCTATGGGGCCACGATCCTCGTGAGGGGTGTGCCGAAATGGCCCGAGGCCGCCATGCGAACGCAGCCACCGGAGCCTTCGGTGGAGCTCCCTATGGGGCCACGAAACGCCGTACTGGGTGTGCCGACATGGCCCGAGGCCGCCATGCGAACGCAGCCACTGGAGCCTTCGGTGGAGCTCCCTATGGGGCCACGATCCTCGTGAGGGGTGTGCCGAAATGGCCCGAGGCCACCATGCGAACGCAACCACTGGAGCCTTCTGTGGAGCTCCCTATCGGACCACGAAACGCTGTACTGGGTGGGTGAAACGCAGGGGGGAGGGGGAGGAGGGGGAGGAGGAGAGGAGAGGAGTGAGTGACGCGGGGCACCGTCTCTTCAAAACGAGGACCCAACACCACAGGATGGTTGGGAAACAAATAGTTGGAAACATGTATTTTCTTTCTACGAGTGGTACGAATTATATGTGAAAAATGTGGAGTGATGGGACGAGTGGTGCGAGTAATTCGTGACGAAGCGCCTCCGTGGGGGGGCCGGGGCCGTTGGGGAGGCGCTAGACATAACAACATGCAGCCGCTTTGGCCGCTTCTTGCTTGGCGCCCGGGAGTCGTCGTCGTTGTCAGTCGGCCGCCGCCGTGGTCCGTCGCAAAAGTCGAAAAGCGAAGTGTCAAGTTCCCCCTGTCTGATTCAGTCCAGGGTAAGTCCACGGTTGACGGTTTGATTTTCGTAGTGATTGAGATGACTCCTCCCCGGTCCGCCCTTCGAACATTCCCCCGTGTACTACCCTTTCGTGTATTTTTGCGCCCCAAACAGTTCGAGAGCAGCCGCGTGCTGGGCAACGCACTCACGTTTCATTTTTTTGTTTACCCCGTCATTTGCGAGTTGGCCAAGCGATTCTGCGGGTAAGGATTTCCGCGAGACCACGATGACAATATTTATTTCATATGTATATATGTATATATATACACATGTATACGTATTTACATATATACATATACACATATATACATATATGCATGTATACATGCATATTTGTTTGAATCTATGTGTACATGCACATCTACAAGTATATGTTCACATACTTATATCCGTAGTTACAAATGTATGTAAACCACCTTGCTCCAATGTTCTGGCGCCCTAGTCGTCCCGAGTTGGCCGAGCGATTCCCGCGAAACCATGATGGCAATATATATATATATATCCATATATGTATATACACACGTATGTATCTACATGTGTATGGATATGTGTATACGTACAGCTGTGCAATTATACGTACATGTATACATATTTACATGCACACATTTACACATACATACATATATATGCACGTATATCTATATAATTTTATGTTTGAATATATGTGCACACGCACATCTACAATTATATGTTCACGTACATCTATATATGTATGTAAATCACTTTGTTCCAATGTTTATGTATGTAAATCACCTTGTTCCAATGTTGTGGCGCCCAAGTCGCCCCGAGTTGGCCGAGCGATTCTGCGGGTAATGATTTTTACGAGACCACGATGATATATATATATATATATATATATATATATATATATATATATATATATATATATGTGTGTGTATACGTATGTATGAATATGTATACATACATATGTATATATACATATATGTGTATGTACGCACATACATATGTGTAACCCTGAGCCCACGAGATAATAAAAAGTTCTGGGTTTTCGGGGAGATCATAAAAGTTGCCCGCCAGAGCCAGCATAAAGAGATAGCAAGAGGAATAAACCAAAGATATCTTGAGAACCCTCGGTCTTTGGTCCTCTATGAGACATCCTCAACAATGATTTGTCTCGGTTGAGACATTCTCAACGACACCCTCATGTTTTTTCTACATCCCCATAGATTTCTATATGAATACTGATAGAGTTCGATTGATTCCTTTGGGTTTCTTTACATTCCTATGGATTCCTTGTAGATCTCTATGAGTTTATTATTGTTTGTTATAGAATTGAATTGACGCTTGCGTCGGCCCTGTTAATGAGTTCCATGGCTAGTGAACTCCAGCGATAAACAAGTTCAGGGGGGCAGGGGGAGGAGAAGAAATATAGAGAGATACATAGAAATATAGAAAGGGAAGAGGAGGTAGAGGAGGAAGAGGAGGAGGAGGAAGAGGAGAAACAGCAAGAGGAGGAGAGGAGAAGGAGATAGCAAAAATCCAACATTCAACACTTATTAGATTTAATTTGCAAACGCTTAATGACATTTTTTTTTTCGTCTGCTCGTGTAGGGTAGCTCATCTGCCTCGGTTTCCTTGGATAATGAAGCACAGCGATAAACAAATTCAGGGGCCACGGGGAGGAAGAGAAAGAAACATTGATCGTTTCGTTTGAGCCTGCCTCCCGAAATTATTGGTTTCGCTTGAGACATCCTGAAAAAACGTGTTCGTTTCGCTTGATGTTGTTATCTCAACATGAGAAGGAAGTAACCTCGATGGCGAACTTTCCCCGTCATAATGAAGTTCGGCCTCCGCGCCCTCCGCCTCTATTTGAAAACCGTCGAGGCCGAGGATAAAAAAAAACTCAAACTACTTAAGGGGGGGGTACTTTATTATCGTGGGTTCGGGGTTATATAATATAGAAGTATGTATACGTGTGTATATTACATTTTCCCGTGTTCTGGCGCCCGAATCGTCCCGCGCCTGTTTTTTTCACGTATGTTTCGTATCACTCGTCCCATCACCTTTTCATTTTACACATATTGCTCATATCATTCGTAAGAAAAAGAAGATAGTTGAAGAAGATTATTTTCTTTCTACGAGTGGTACGAGTAATATGTGAAACATGGAGTGATGGGACGAGTGGTGCGAGTAATCCGTGACAAATAGAATGGGATGCGCGAAGCGCCTCCGGGGGGGGCCCGGGGCCGTTGGGGAGGCGCTAGACATAACAACATGCAGCCGCTTTGGCCGTTTCTTGCTTGGCGCCCGGGAGTCGTCGTCGTTGTCAGTCGGCCGCCGCCGTGGTTCGTCGTAAAAAGCGAAGTGTCAAGTTCGACTTACCACTGTCTGACTCAGTGCGGGGTAAGTCCACGGTTGACGGTTGGATTTTCGTAGTGATTGAGATGGCTCCTCCCCGGTCCGCCCTTCGAACATTCCCCCGTGTACCCCTTCGTGTATTTTTGCGCCCTAATCAGTTCGAGGGCAGCCGCGTGCCGGGCAACGCACCCACAGGCCTCGGAACAAATTCGCGAACACATGCCACATTCATCCGTCAACGCCTCCCCCTCCCCCCGATGTTCAAAGTTGGCGGTGGGTGTGATGAGTTGCACCTCGACCGCAGTCTGTCTTCCCCGCGCGTGCCAACCTTGAGTTTGGGGGGCAGGGGGGGTGTTCACTAATTGTTTCCTTCTACCGTATAACAGCGTGAGGAGACAACACGAAAACGGTCCGGGCACGTCCCAGCAGGACCCAAGACGGCTCAAGAGAGTTCCTGATTCTTCCATATGTATTTCTGCCTCGTTTCTGTCTTTCCTCGTCCCGCCTGCACGTGCTCCGCCAGCCGGCGTGACAGCGCGTGCATGCCGTTCCAAGGCGGGTTTCTCTCCGTGCTCCGTCACCGCTCCTTCGTCCTGCACGTGCTCCGCCAGTTGGCGTGTCAGCGCGTGCATTTTATAGTACGGCTGTGCTCCTCCTTCGTCCGTCTTTCTTCGATATTCTTGCTAGTGCTTCGCCACCCGGCGTGACAGCGCGTGCATTATGTGTTAAGGCAGTTTGCTATCCGTCCTCTGGCATTCCTCGTTTCTTCTGCACGTGCTCCGCCAGCTGGCGTGGCAGCGCGCGCATTCTATTTCAGGGCAGTTTTCGTCCCGTCCTCCGTCATTCCTCGTCCCTCCCGCACATGTTCGGCAAGACAAGCCAAGAACATGTGACGACATCCAAGGACCAGCAAACTACGGCCTCGACATTTCATCATAAAGCCAGTCAATGCCCCAAGCCTGTTCAGCGATCTCCTCGACGAACCCACAAGCCAAGACCTGCGCGTCGTGACAACGAAGAGGCAACCCTGGACGGCGCCATCGGGGCCACAAACACCTTCGCCCCCACAAGAGCGCCTGAAAAGCCCAAAAGCCAGTCCAAGGGAGCCCTGCGACATCCCATAACCGGCCCACGACGGACACAACGCTTCTCCGATTGCGAGTCGCCTGGGAACCCCGACCTCCGTTTCATCACAGCGCCATGGGTTGGACTAGAACTTAAGCGCGCGCGAAGCGCGCGTGTTTCTAGTGCGAATATATATATATATATATATATATATATATATATACATACATACACACATGTGTATATATACAAGTGGCACGTGTCTGCCCAGGCTCATACAAAAAACTGAAGGGGCGTTTGAAGCAGGAGTGAATTGCAACATCGAAGTCGCACTCGAGCGCAAGTGGGGTTGCCTCACCTTGCGATGTGTGTACCAGGACCCCCCAGGAAGCCTCAGGAGGCCCGACTTGGATACCAGAAGAGGCTCCAGGAGGCCCCAGGATTGTGAGTGTTGTGCGTGTGTGTGTGTGTGTGATGTATGCTGTGTGTGGTGCGTGCTTTTTGTATGTTGTAGGTGTTGTGTGTGTGTTATGTTTGTCTAGCGTGTGATGTGTTGGGCGTGATTTGTGTCTCTGTGTGCATGTAGTTCTGAAGCCCCAGGAGGCCCCAGGAAGCCCCAGGCGGCCTCAGGAGGCCCCAGGAGACCCCAGGAGGCTTCAGGAGGCCCCAAGAGGCTCCAGGAGGCCGCAGGAGGCCCCAGGAGGCCCCAGGAGGTTTCAGGAGACCCCCAGGAGGCTCCGAGGCGGGGTCTGGGGTGCCAGAAGGTTCAGAAAGCCCCAGGAGGCCCCAGGAGGTTCCAGGAGGCCCCCAGGAGGCTCCGAGGCGGGGTCTGGGGCTTGATTCTGGAAGGATTTTTCAAGCGAAACCGCCATTCCCTGAGAATCGGGGTCACACTTATTGAAATTACCATGTGGTTTTGAAGGTTTTATGTTAAACTGTTGAAATTCCCATATGTTTTTGGACCCTGACGTCACGATCTGCGTGAGGGGTGCCACCGATTTTCAGAATTTCGAGGATGTCCCGAGCGAAACGCCCAGAAAAATCGCGGACGCGTGCGCATTAATCGCCTCTGAGCTCTACTCCCTCGGAGAGGTGCGTGTGATTATATATACATATATATATATACACACATAGATATGTATATGTACACACACACACATGTATATATGAATGTATGTTTGTATGGGCCAAGACGGCCCAAGAGGCGGCCGAGATGGCACAATAGGCCCCAAGACGGCTCCAGCTACCGCTTCCCTTCTCGAAACCCACGGGGCGGCTTGGAGGCTTTTCCGCGCGCCAGGACTACCGCCCAGGATCTACAGACCTGGGCGTCTGGGGGGACTGGCTGGGTAGAACCGCCAACCCAGCCTGCCGAGCGCGTGGCAGCATTGCCATACATACCAGCGCCCTCCTCTGCCTCGTCTTACTTCTCCTGTCCTATTTCTGCA
Source organism: Prorocentrum cordatum (assembly GCA_963575745.1). NCBI lineage: Eukaryota > Dinophyceae > Prorocentrales > Prorocentraceae > Prorocentrum > Prorocentrum cordatum. The sequence continues at coordinate 410,621 of CAUYUJ010019649.1, forward strand.
GTTTATGTGCGTAAGCGCTCACATAACCTGGACGTAACCTTGGGGTTCTGGGGCGCGTTCGTGACCGTGTAGGGGTGAGGGGGGGGCAAGGGAACCCGAAGACGCAGACGCCTGGAATACGGCACGATTAGTCGGCCCAAAGGAGGGTCGAGAAGGCCGTGATGGTGTCGAAGAAGATTCCCAGAACGCCCGGGACGGCATCAGGAGATTGCTCCAGAGGCCATCGACCAGCAAAATCCATCGCCGTGCCCACGGTATTCAACATATGTTAGGTGCCCGCTTTAAAGGTCTTCCAGGCGCCCACGGCAGCACATGAGGGCCCTTAATAGCCTCAAGAGTCTCCAAGAGAGCACCGCAATAATTTCACATCGGCCTCACGAGACCCACGACTCCGCCAAAGTAACCAACATGGCCCAAGATCGCTCAGAAGGTCGACCGTGCCCATTCTGGCTCGAGCACTTTTGGCTGAACCACGAGGGTGGAGGTCCCATCGCAGCCAGTTTGATTATTTGGCTTCAGCCACACCGCCGACCCCTCAGGGAACTAGCGGTTGCGGCGTGTTGCTTTTGAGGGCCTGATTATCGAAGACGCCTACGGCGAATCACCGCCGCCCCTTGCCTTTTTGGAAGCGCCTATGTGGCCGAACGTTGGGGCCAGACCTGCCAAGCTATCGGACCATGTGTTCCCCGAGTCGGTTTGGAAAGCCTTCGGGGAACACGTGGGCATCTTGAAGGTCATCTGGGCCGTCTGGAGACCATTTTGACCCTTTCGGGCCTTCTTGGAGGACTTCTTGGAGGTCTCTTGGGCCGTCTGGGAGGCCATCTTGAGCGTTTTGGAGGCCTCTTGGGGGCCTCTTGGGGCCGTCTTGGGCGATCTTTGGGGGCACTTGGGCCGTCTTGGGCCGTCGGAAGGCCGAACAACGAGCAAATGCCACAATCCTTCAAAATACCCATGGGAAATCAATGATTGTTTTGCCTTTCCGGGCCTTCCTGGAGGCCCTCTTGGAGGCTTCTTGGGTCGTCTTGGGCCGCCTTAAGACCATCTTCGGCCGTCTTGGTGGGTTCCTGGCCCGTCTGACGCCGTCGGAAGCCGTTTGGAGGGTTTCTTTGGGCCGACTTGGGGCCCTCTTGGGGTGCTCCAGGGCCGTCTTGGAGGCCATTTTGGGCGTCTTAAAGGCCTCCCGGGCTGTCTTGGGGGCCTCTTGGGGCCGTCTTGAGGGCCTCTTGGGCCGTCATGGGGCCATCTTGGAGGCCTCTTGGGCGATCTTTGGGTAATCCTCGTGGGCTCTTGGGCCGTCTTGGGCCGCCGGAAGGCCGAAAAGAAGCAAATGTCAAAATCTTTCAAACACCTAAGGAAAATAACTGTTTTTGGCGTTCTTTCTGGCCTTCCTGGAGGCCTCTCGGAGGCCTCTTTGGCGGTCTTGGGCCAGCTTCGAGCCAACTTCGGCCATCTTGGTGGGTTCCTGGCACGTCAGACGCCGCCGGGAGCCGTCTTGGGGGCCTCTCTGGGTCCTCTTGGGGCCCTCTTGGGGCGCTTCGGGGCCGTCTTAGGGGCCATCTTGGGCGTCTTAAAGGCCTCTTGGCCCGTCTTGGGGTCCTCTTGGGGCCGTCTTGAGGCCGTCATGGAGCCATCTTGGAGGCCTCTTGGGCGACCTTGGGGGCCTTTTGGGCCGTCTTGTGCCGTCGGAAAGCCGAAAAGGCGCAAATGCCAAAATCCGTCAGAAACCTATGGAAAATACATGATTTCGCCTCTTCGGGCCTTCTGGAGGACCTCTTCGAGGCCTCTTGGGCCGTCTTGGAAGCCTCTTGGGAGCCTCTGGGGCCGTTTTGGGCCATCTTGAGGCCATCTTAGGCCGTCTTGGGTGCATATTGGGCCGTCTTGGAGGCATCTTGGGGCCAACTTAGCCGTCTTGGAGGCCGTCTTGGATGCATCTTGGAGACCATCTTGGGCCGTCTTGGAGCCGTCTGGAGCAGGGAAAACCTTTGCAACCAGGTTTTGAGATCCTTCCCGGGACCCCGGCGGAACGCGCCGGAGCCCCAGGGGGAGTTCTTTTGGAAAAAGAACCAAAACCCAAACCGAAAGGATCTAGCACGCCAGGCACCCCTGCGATGAATCGACAGGGGGCGGCGGATCGAACGGCTTTCGGCACATCCCGCCACCGTGCCTCGACTGCGGATCTGAGTCCACGCGGATGGCAGACGGGTCTCGTGGGAGGCGTCTCGGGGGCGTCTTGGAAGCAATTGTTGCACCTCTTGGGACATCCCGGGTGGCGTTTGCAAACTTTTTGAGAGGCCTTGCGGAGCTTCTTGGGAGCCTGTTGCGGGCTTCTTGAGACAACCGGGCGGCGGATTGGGATGGAAGGCTCGAAATGTCCGTCCGGGTTCCCCTCTGGACCCCTCTTGGGGCTGTCCAGGAGCCCCCCTGGGCTGTCTTGGGTGCTTATTAAACGGTCTCGGGGCCTCCTTGGGTCGTCTGAGAGCCCTCTTGGGGGCATCTTTGGCCGTCTTGGGGCGATCCAGATGGCTCCCTGGGCTGTCTTGGACGGCACGCTCGCACAAGAGGCGAACGGGTTAAAAATGCACGTCTTCCTGCGGGAATGGGACGGTTTGCTCTTTAAGGCCGTCTTGGACGCCTCTTGAGGGCTTCTTGGGGCGTCTTGGGGGTGTCATGAGCCGTCTGGAGGCCAGCGTGGGCGTTTTGGATCGATCTTTCGGCGGCTTGTGGCCCTTTTCGACCGTCTGGGGGACCTCTTGGTGCCAGCTTGGCCTGCTTTGGAGCCTTCCGTCCCCCCAGAGCGCATTCCAGCCCTCCCCAGGTGACCTCCCCCCACCAAATCGACCGGACCTGCCTCCCGGGGGAGGGGTTTTGGGGGAGGGGGAAACATCTCACACGCCGATGAACCCCAAGGGATCGGTGGATTTGCGGAATCTCTTGCGGATCTTTCATGGTAATGTTGCGCGTGCCACTCGTATTCTTCTTCCTGGCTACGGCGTGGGCGCAAGAATTGTCGCAGCAGGAGCTTGACCCGGTGCTTGCGGCGGACGACGAGTGCGCTTCCGACGGCGGCGAGTCTTGCGGCGTGGAGTTGCTCCAGGCTCGTGCTTCGAAGGACGTCAAGGCGGAACTGGCGAGTTCCACCGTGGAGGCGAATGAGGACGGCGGCGGGCAGCTTCTGCAGTACAACGCCACAGCCAACGCCACAGCCAATGCATCGCAGCCGCCGTGCCGCGGCACCAGCGCGCCTTGCTGGATCGACAACGACTGCTGCTCCTCCCGCTGCTCACGAACCCGCCGCTGCGCGGCAGTGCGCTAGGCGCTTTTCGTGGTATTAGTACTTGCTAAGTGCTCAAGAACAAATGGCTCCGAGGGTCAAAGAGGCTCGCCAGAAATTCCGCGAGGGTCCATGAAGACACCCGAAAGGCCCCCGACATTAGCAAGTCTATGAACATGTCATATGTACCTATACGACCACCCTGCGGGTGATAAGGAGGTTGGGGGGGGGCCAGCAATGGGCAACAGTGGTGAATGTTGTTGTGACAATGCCAGTGGAGATAGTTGCGTTGCCGCTCGCTCTTGGGGGCGTTGGTGTCGATTTGTTTACGTCACCCTTCCCCTGAGAGACCTCATTCGCTGTCTCATTCGGTCTCACTACCGATCTCACAATCGATATCACTATCGACGTCGTCATCATCATCATCGACATCACCATTATCATCATCATCATCATCATCATCATCATCATCATCATCATCATCATCATCATCATCATCATAATCATAATCATCATCGTCATCGTCATCATCATCATCAGCATCATCATCATCATCATCAACGTCGTCATCATCATCACAATCATCATGGCCATCATCACCATCAGCATCGCACAATCGATCTCACTTTCGGTCTCACTATCGATATCACAATCGATCTCACAATCGACGTCATCATCATCATCATCATCATCATCAACGACACCAACATCATCATCATCATCATCATCGCCATCATCAACATCATCATCATCAACATCATCATCACCATCATCATCATTACCATCATCATCATCATCATCATCATCATCATCATCATCATCATCATCATCATCATCATCATCATCATCATCATCATCCACGTCATCATCGGGACACCGACGGGACACCGAAGGGACACCAGCGGGACACCGGCGGGACACCGCGCGGCACCGGCCGTCTGGTCAAGGTTCTTTTGCCCCGGCCGCGCCTCAGCCACACGGGACACCAGCGGGACACCGGCGGGACACCGCGGGGCACCGGCCGCCCGGTCAAGGTTTTTTTGCTCCGGCCGCGCCTCAGCCACAGGAGACTTTCTCTCGCCCGCCCACGCAGCTTCGCCTCGCCCGCACGGCACGCACGAACACGAAACCGAAATCGATCTCACCCCCCAACCTCCGATTGTTGTTTCAGATGTCCGTTGTCTTACCCGTTCGGTTCTCAGACCGTCCCCGACGGGGTACCGAGCGTGCCCAGGAGTACCAAGGGGTGCGTGGGGGTTTCGGAGGGCCTTAGGAAGCGCTGGGGGATGCTGGGGCATACCAGGGAGGGTCCTGTTTGACTCCATCTGGTTCGATTCGGACGCTCGAGTGGCGTGCGGATGGCCAGTTTGGTCTGGCCGCGCCCAGTTTCGGCCTACTCAGTTCTGGCTCTTTTTGGTTTGCGAGACGATGGGGACAACTTGTTTCAACGTTCTCTCGGCGTGCCTTCGGGAGAGTCGTAGGTTTATCAAGATGAGTGGACGCAGAACGCTCAACGACGCCCTAAGAGCGTCTCACACTATTGATTGGTTTGAGAATTGTTTCAATACCTTTGAGAGCCCAGAGAGCACCGCAAAAGTTGTCAAAGCGCCCCTGAAGAGGACACCTTGAAGCCCCCAAGAGCCGTAGAGGTCTCAAGAAGCCTCCATTCACTTTATGTTGAATACCGCCTCTTTTTCCTGATTACCGCGCTTTTTGCATCACAGTGCGCGCAATCGGGGGGCCTAGCCAACGGCATGGAGGAGCGGACATCGAGCCTCCCTCGAGCATCCAGGGAGGAGCAGTATCGACATCCGAGTGGCATCGGACGTGAAAGGCCGCTCGAGTGTCGGTGAATCCGATCTGCCTCGAGCATCGCAGTTCGAGACCCGTCGAATATCGAGATGCCGTACGGTGGAGGCGCGCATCAAGAAACCATATGAGCGACGCAAGAGGATGGGGTCGTCTGCGCCGACATTGGCGCGTAAGCTGCCAGCGTAAGCTCGCGCGTAAGCGCCCTCGTCTCTAATGCAGCGTACCGCGCCGACGGCCCGCGTAAGCCACCGCGTAAGGCCGCTATATCATCTCGCGTAAGACCGGTTTTGATCGTCGCTCATGCGAATTTCGTCAGGCTACCCTGGCTCCGCGCGCTGCGCGGTGATTCCCCGCAGCCGTTGAAGCTGTTGCGTTCAGGATCCTCCTGGTTCCCCCTCAGTCGCACCTCGCGCGCGGGTTTTCAGGTTTGGGTTTCTTGCGAAGGTTTCTAGCGGCCGCGCCCGTACTGTAGTTATCCGTCGACACCAGGCATCGAGCCTCCCCCATCGTTCAGCGAAGCTCATGCACCACTCGGCATCGGAGACCGCCTCGGGGCGATCCCCCAGCGGGATGCGCCGCGCCCCACCTCCCCCCCGCCACCTTCCCTTCCCCACGTGTGCGCGGTGCGGCCTGACAGGTGCAGACTCCGGACGAGCCGCTGAGAGAGCTCATGGACAAGGCGCCCCAACCCTTTGAGTCCACTGAAGGAGTGTTGTTTACCCTCTGGGCCATAACGCGCGTTATGCCCCCTACCAGGCCCTCCCCTCCCCCCATAGCGTAACGCTCCCCCACATCAGTGCGTCCCCAGCACTGCTGCAATGCGTCGGGCACTGCAGTCTTAGGGGGGGGGGGGCGCGCTGCGTGATGTCCTCCTCCCGTCCCCCCCTTCTGATGCTCCAGCCTACTTTAGCCTGAACCACCAGAAAGAATTTCGAGCACCAAGAAAGTACCGAACAACTCGAGGGTTTTCACGTGTCGGGCCCTGGGAGACATTCGTTCGACACTGTTTCGACACTTTTCCGTGTGCTCGAAATTATTTCTGGGATGTGGTCCTTAAGTGTGATGGGGGCAACATAACCCCCCCCCCTCCACCCCCCTGACGCCCGTGATGGCCGCGCCTACAAACATGCGCTCAAGGCAGCTGGGCGCCACCGTTCCTCCTGGCATCGGGCCGGCGTCTAGGCCCTCCTGGTCGAGTCCAGGATCGGCGGCGCGCCTGGGGGGAAGGCCCTGACCTTCCAGACAGGGCTGCACCTAAACGCTGTTTTGCTGGACTTCGACTGTGTTTTGTTTTTCGTTTTGGCAGGGAGGTACAGGAAACCAGGTAGTGCAAAACGAAAACCAAAACGAAAACAAAACGAACAACAACGTTTAGGTTCAGCTCTACTTCCAGAGTGCTGGAAAGTAGCCCTCCAGACCTATAGGCCTATCTGGACTGCCTAAAGAACCGCGACGGGAATTCGGGCGTCAAAGTCCTGGTGCTCTCTCTGAGCCCTCCTGGGAGGTCAGGGTGAGAGGGGGCGGGCCTCCTCAGAAGGCGCGGAGGAGCTCTGGCAGTCTGAACAGGTTTTTAAGCCTTCCCCGAAGGCGCAGAAAATCTCTCAGAAGACCATGGGGGGCTTCGGAGAAGCCCCGCCGCCTGAGATGGCTTTCTCCCTCTCACGTCCCCCTCCCCGGGCGCGCTGACAGGAGGCTGCATGCATCATCCCAGGGCCTAGGAGGGCTTTGGCCCGGGACGGTGGTGGTGGTGGTGTGGAGCTGCCGCCTTCGAACAGGGTGCCCACATCACAGGGCGGATGTCGGGCTCCGCAAGCGTCAGTTTGTCGCTGCCATCGGAGGAGGTATCGCCAACACCGACCCTGGCCAGGCCAACATGGGGAACTGCGTCTGTTTTTGTTTGGGGGACTTGATGCAACTTGTTTCTGTCTCCGCAGGCCTCTGGGGACCTCTGGAGGCTTCCGGGGACTTCGTGAGACTGGACGTCCAGAGACCCTGGAGGCTTCTGGGTACCTTCTTGTGAGCCCTTCTATGAGAGGGAACGTTCGTCCTTCGATCTCGCTACAGCCATGGCAAGTCATACCAATCACCCGCTTTCCCTTCATACCTCTGTGGTCTCAATCTGGCGGCCAGTTTGGAGCTTTGTACTTCTGTGGTGTGAGTCTGGCGCTCATGAGTCCCCTTCTGAGAGCTGGTATCTGCATAGGACGCTCCAAAAGTGGCCTCGCCCTCGAGGACGAGCAGTTGACATCGCGCCCTTGGCGGAGGCCGCCGGAACGCTTGTGGAAGTGGGCGGGAGTTCCAACGGCGGTGCTTCTGAAGTCGACCACGCGGAGATTACGGGGCGCCAGTTTTGTCCCAATCGTTGCACCCCCGAGTATTTAGGTCCCTCCATTCAGTGGAGGAAAAAGGTACTCATACCGCTACGGTTCTCTCGTTTTGCCTTTTTGGAGCCTCGTGGGAGGCCCTCGTCGCCACCGCTGGATTAGCCTCGAAATCCTGGTCGGAACGCACCCTGGGAGAGGTCTGGGTAGTAGCGCTATCCGTACCTTGTGGCTTCCTCGCCCATGGGATCCTCTTGAGCCTGCCTGGGCCAGCAGGGTTCAGTCAAGCTGTTTCAGGGCGTCTCGGGCTGTCGAAGTCCTTTTCAACCGACGTCGCACATGCGCGGATGCATGGATTCGCCTCGGAGGTGTCGAGACAGTCGTGTGCCATTTGCAGCCTGCACAGAGACCGAAAAGGGCTAGCCGCAGAAGAGTCTACGCATACGGTGTGGCCCAGTGGGTGGGGGCAATAGGATGTGACATGACCTCGGTAAGCAATTGCCGACCCCCCCAAATTTCTGCGAAATTGTTTCGATTCTCGTCCCTGGAAGTAATATCCCGTCCCCAGGCCCCGCAGTGCGGGATCCCACCAAGAGAAGATTAGGACTCCATTGGAATTCCAATAAACCCAAGAGGATTGCAACACTAATCTAGTAAAGACTACTCCAATCCGATTCCGATCGGTTCCCGGCAGGGTTCAAAGAGGGTCCCAGATCCAAGTAAGACTCATCCGTGGGAAACCCGCATGAGAGTCCTCCACTGGTGTCTCCCTAACCGGCAGCGGGCACTTTGAGCTATTATTTATGTAGTGCGTCGCGTGGATTGGTTGTGGCTTTGCATAGCATGGCAGTTTTGATAAGGCGCGTCCAGTGCTGAGTGGGAGCGCTTCATCGGGGACGTCTTGGTGGCCTCGTTTGGAGGCGTCTTTGGAGGGTCGAGCAGCCCCGGCCAGGCGGGGACTTCGGTTGCCCATCCTTGCAGTTTTTTGAGGGCTTCGCAGCGCGGGCGAACTCTTTGCGGGCTTCGGGCAAAGGGGCGGGCAAGCCCCGCCGAGCGGTGTCTTCAGGGACCGTGCAGACCCTGCGATGCCTCGAGGGCCGCGACTGGGTCCTTCTCCTCCTCGTCCGCTTGGTCACATGTTGGCAGGAGGCCACTTCAGCAGTGGCGCCCTGACTTTTTTCATCCATCTGTCGACACATATTGTACATATGTTGTGTGTGCGTGTTGCCGATTGGCCATTTGTGAAGTTCGGCGCAGATGTCAACGGAAACGTGGATGGATGTGCGTCTGGATTTGAGAGCAAGGATACCGAACTATATTTTATGGGACGGGTGTGGATTAAGTGGTTGGGCGGTGGCGAAAATGGATGTTCGCGCCAGAGTAAAGCATTGCCGTTTTCTGTGCTGGAGGGAATTGGATATAGGGGGCAGATGACAATCGTGAGCAAGGTGAGGGCACATACTGTTGAATGATTGGGTTCGCCCAGGTGGCTGGCATGTGGCAGCTTTGGTCTTCGTGTTGTGGCAGCGACAGAAGATACTGGAAGACCATTGCGCAGGTTCCTGTTGGAGAGGGGGGACATATATCTGGTTGCGCTGCAGTCTGAATCCGCTTTCGTGTTTTGGGTGGTGACAGGGGGAAGGGAGCGGGGGAAGGCGTGTAGGTACCATGGAACCCGTTACCCGAGATTTCGTTCGGATGTGTCGTGCGTGGGGGGAGCAAGATGTAAGGATTTGACAACGCAATGAGGGCTTGTTGGGTTCGATGCGTCGGGGAAGGGGCAATTCATGTTTCGCAGGATGCGACAACGATCTATATGGAAAGTAAGGGCCCGCAAACACTGGGCGTCTCGGGGCCCTCTTGAGCCTTTTGGGGGCCTCCTGGGCCTTCTTGGGGGCCTCTTGGGATCTTTCGGGGCCGTCTCATAGCACCATTGGCCCGTTTGATCCCTTCGGAGACCGTCTTGAGGGCTTGTCTGGGATGACTTGCGGCCCTCTTGGGGCGCTTTCGGGCGGTCTTGAAGCTCTCTGGGGCCCTCTTGGGGGCCTCCTGGGCCGTCTTGCGGCTTTACTTGTAAGTATTGGAGAGGCGTTTGGGCAGTTTTGAGGCTAAATTTGGCCGTTTCGGGTCCGTCTTAGTCCGTGTTGGCGGCATCTGCGGGCCATCTCGGGTTCTCTTGGAGCCATTTTGGTTGTTTTGGAGGCGTATTGAGGCCATCTTGACCGTCTTGGAGGCGGGTTGTCTTGACTTTGGGGTGGTTCCTGGTGGTTTCCAGGTGGCTGGCGGGTTGGTCGGGAAGCCATTGAAACAATTGTGGACAGGCCAACACGTACTCATAAATCTGGCACGCTAAGCACAATTGTGGCAAGCCACATGGGATGGCGGATCGATCACGCCCTCGGGGAGTCATCGCCGACCCCTGCTTGTATGAAAAACCGATGTGGCCAAACGTTTGGCCAACGTCTGACCAAGCTATTGGACTATGAGCTTCCCCAGCCATTGTAGAAACGTTTGAGGATGAGGCTGAGGTGAAGGAGGAGAAGGAGGACGAGGCAGGGAGGCCTCTTGGGAACTCCTGGGGGGTTCCTGGGGGCCTCTTCTTGGGCCGACTTGGACTGTCGGGAGCCCGGAAAGACGAGAACACGACTCTCATTCAAAGCAATTGGAAGACGAATAATTTGGCCTCTTCGGACCCTCCTGGAGAGCCTTCCGGAGCACGTGTGGAGGGCGTCTTCGTCGGCTTGGGCGGACTTTGAGGCCATCTTTGCAATCTTTGAGGCGTCGTGGGCCGTCTTCAAGGTCATCTTGGAATGTGCTGGGCCGTCTTGGAGGCCATCTTAGGTGTCAGGGAGGTGGGTGCAAGTCCTTCAGGGTCCTTTGTGGTTCGCCTGGCACTTTCCGGTTGACCCGCTGGATGGGCTGAAACACCACCAGGAACATTTTGGAAGGGTCAAGAGGTATCAGGCATGCTGACACTCCGAGCACCTTTTTGCGTGCTGCGGGGTCGGCGGGTCAAGTTTGGCCATCCCTCGCGGACCAGAAACCTTCTCGGGGGCCTCTTGGATGCCTTTCGGATGCCTCTTGGGCGCCTTTTGGGCACCTCTTGGGCGCCCCTGGGGGCTCCTTGGGGTCCACTTTGGGAGCTCTCAGGAGCCTTTTGGCGATCTCGGGGGCATCTTAGCACGAGGGAGTTCCAGGGGCTGTTCGCTTTCACACCTCTGGGGCTGAAATCATTGAAACACACACGGTTGTTCAATCATTATCATCATTTGGGAAAGTAATGGGCGAAGCCCCATTGTCACGCGGGACTCCCCAAGAGGTCCAGGAATATGGGCGTTGTGTTACAGAGTGTGGTAAGTCAAAACAGATATGTCGGTCGGAACTCAGGACACTCCAGCACGGTTGCGGATTTGGGAACCTTGTCTCCGGCTCGTCCTCGTTCTCCTTAGTCGTTGCTGGCGAAGTCCGGGTCCTCTTGCTGGTCAATGTCAAGGTTTGAGCTTGGTGTTGAGAACGCGCGTGTTTTTTTCGCATATGTTTTTTGCGGCGCCATTTCAACCCGCGCAGCGGCGTTGGTCATGCCCCCCTCATTATGCATGGAAACCGAGGTCACATAGCCAGTATCTTCGATACCGCGCGTTCACCGAGCGATCCTCGTCGTCACGCTTCGCTAGATTCGGCTCGAGCCGCTTCAACCACGACCAACTTGCGCAAGCTGCACAGTTCGCTCGCAGTACCGCGTCGCGTCTAGGTTTCTTCTCTACGCGGGCGACGCCAGTTCCACTCTTGGGATCGCCTGGTTCGTTTGGAATAGAGATGCCTCATATTCCTGGCACATTGGTTGCCCGACATGTCCTGCACGTATTAATTGGCCTTCTGCCCTATCCAGCCAGCATGCTTGGTTTGCGGAAATACGGCGTATGTGGGAACATTGATGAGGCCTTTGCGGTTCCCCAGGACGTGGGTTTTTGGTGTGTATGTGGTGTGTATCGAAGACGCTTACGGCGAGTCACCGCCGCCCGCTGCCTTTGGAATCGCCCATGTGGCCGAGCGTTGTGGCAAGAGCTCCGCCAAGCTATCGGACCATGTGTTCCCCCAACCGTTGTGGAGACCATTCTGGGAACACTTGGGGGAGGATGGCGGGGAAGCTCAGGAGGAGGAGGAGGAGGGGGAGGTGGAGGAGGAGAAGGAGGAGAGGGCATCATGGGAACCTCTGGGAGCACTCTTGGGGCCTCCTTGGAGCTTCCTGGGAGCCTTTTGGATGTATCTTTGGGGCCTCCTTAAGCCTCTTTGTTGCCTTGGGGGGCTTCGCGGGGGCCTCTTTGGCCGTGCCGTCTTAGGGCAGTCCTGGCCCGTCGGAAGCCATCTTGGGGGCCTCTCTGGGCCGATTGGGGCCCTCTGGGGATGCTCCAGGGCCATCGTGGAGGGTTCTTGGGCCATCTCGGGCCGTCGGAGGATCGCAAAGAAGCAAATGCCAAAATCCTTCAAACACCAACGAAAATCACTGATGGTGGCCTCTTCGGGCCTTGGCCTCTTCGGGCCTTGCTGGGGGCCCTCTTGGTGGCCTCTGGGGCCGTCTTGGAGACCTCTTGGGCCGTCTTGGGCCGTCTTAGAGCCATCTAGGGCCGTCTTGGTGGCCTATTGTCCCGTCTGCCGCCCTGGCAAGCCGTGTTGGGAGCTTCTCTGGGCCGACTGTAGGCCCGCTTGGGGTGCTCCAAAACCGTCTTGGAAGCCATCTTGGGCGTCTTGGAGGCCTTTTAGGCCGTCTTGGAACCTTCTTGGGGCCGTCTTGGTGGCCTCTTGGGCCGTTCTGGAGCCATCTTGGAGGCCTCGTGGGCGATCTTTGGGGGCTCTTGTGCCATCTCGGGCCGTCGGAGGACCGAAGAGAAGCAAATGCCAACGTCCTTCAAACTCCCACGGAAAGTAAATGAGTTTGGCCTCTTCGGGCTTTCCTGGAAGCCCGCTTGGAGGCCTCTTGGGCCGTCTTGGAGACCTCTTAGGGGCCTCTTGGGCCATCTTGAGGCTAGCTTAGGCCGTCTTGGATGTATCTTGGGCCGTCTTGGAGGCATCTTGGGGCCATCTTAAGTAACTCTTGGCCATCTTGGAGGCATTTGGGATGCCATCTTGGGCCATCTCAGCGGTGTTGAAAGCCATCTTGAGCCATCTTGGGGAACATTTCCCAGGAATTGTGGGCCTTCCGGGTGGCCGGAGGGACGGGCCGAAGCCCCAGGGAGAGATTTTGATGTGGGGGAAAACATGAGCAAAATCAAACGGTCTCGGATCCAGCACGCCGGGCACTCCTGCGGCAAGCCAGCAGGGGCCGGCGGATCGAAGACGCCTGCGGCGAATCACTGCCGCCCCCTGCCTTCTAGTATCGCCCATGTGGCCGAGCGTTGTGGCAAGAGCTCTTCCAAGCTATCGGACCATGTGTTCCCCCAGCCGTTGTGGAAAGCTTTCGGGGAACACGTGGTGGAGGATGGCGGGGAAGATCAGGAGGAGGCGGAGGAGGAGGTGGAGGAGGAGGAGGAGGTGGAGGAGAAGGAGGAGGAGGGGGAGAAGAAGGAGGAAGAGGGGGCATCTTGGGAGCCTCTGGGGACACTCTTGGAGCCGCCTGGAAGCTTCTCATTGGAGGCCTTTTGGGGGCCTCTTGGGCCGTCCTGGGCAATTGACGCCATGTTAGGCCGTCTTGGAGGCATCTTGGGCCGTCTTGGAGGCATCTTGGGGGGGCGAAACTATCGGACCATGTGTTCCCCGAGTCGGTTTGGAAAGCCTTCGGGGAACACGTGGGGGAGGAAGAGGAAGAGGATGAGAAGGAGGAGAAAGGAGAAGGGGGAGGATGCCTCTTCGGAGCCTCTTGAGGCACTCTTTGGCTCGACTGGGCCATCTTGGGACCGTCGTGGAGGCCATGTTGGAGCCTCTTGAAGGCCTCTTGGGGCCTTTTTGGGACTTCTCGGGGGCCTCGTTGGCCGTCTTAGGGCGTTCCTGGCCCGTCTGACGCCGTCGGGAGCCGTCTTGGGGCCTCTCTGAGACGGCTTGGGGCCCTCTTGGGGCGCATCGGGGCTGTCTTGGAGGCCATCTTGGGCGTCTTGGTGGCCTCTTGGCCCGTCTTGGGGCCGTCTCGAGGGCCTCTTGGGCTGTCATGGGGCCATCTTGGAGGCCTCGAGGGCGATCTTGGGGCGATCTTGGGGGCCTCTTGGGCCGTCTTGAGCCGTCGGAATGCCGAGAAGAAGCAAATGCCCAAATCCTTCAAAAACCTATGGATAATCCATGGTTTTGGCCTCTTCGGGCCCTCCTGGAGGACCTCTTGGAGGCCTCTTGGGCCGTCTTCGAGGCCTCTGGGGGGCCTCTTGGGCCGTCTTGGACTCTCTTGGGCCGTCTTGGAGGCCGTCTTGGACCGTCTTCGGCGAACTTGGAGGCCATCTTGGACCATCTTGGAGGCCATATTGGGCCAACGTGGCCATCTTGGCGCCATCTTGAGCCGTCTTGGAGGATTTTTTTCCAGATTGGGTTTTTTCCGGGTGGCCGGCGGGACGCGCCGGAGCCCCAGGGGGAGTTCTTTTGGAAAAGCACCAAAACCAAAAACGACAGGGTTTGGCACGCCAGGCACCCCTCTCGCAAGCAACAGGGGGCGGCGGATCGAAGACGCCTACGGCGAATCACCGCCGCCCCCTGCCTTTTTGGAAGCGCCTATGTGGCCGAACGTTGGGGCCAGACTTGCCAAGCTATCGGACCATGTGTTCCCCGAATCGGTTTGGAAAGCTTTCGGGGAACACGTGGGCATCTTGAAGGTCATCTTGGCCGTCTGGAGGCCATTTTGACCCTTTCGGGCCGTCTTGGAGGACGTCTTGGAGGGCTCTTGGACCGTCTTGGAGGCCATCTTGAGCGTCTTGGAGACCTCTTGGGCCGTCTTGGGGGCCTCTTGGGGCCGTCTTGGGGGCACTTGGGCGATCTTTGGGGGCACTTGGGCCGTCCCGGCCCGTCGGAAGGCAGAAAAAAAAACATGCCACAATCCTTCAAAAACTCTTGAAAAATCAAGGATTTTGGCCTTTTTCGGGCCTTCCTGGAGGCCCTCTTGGAGGCCTCTTGGGCCGTCTTGGGCCATCTTAGTACCATGTTCGGCCGTCTTGGTGGGCTCCTTGCCCGTCCGACGCCGTCGGAAGCCATTTGGGGGGCCTCTCTGAGCCGACTTGGGGCCCTCTTGGAATGCTCCAGGGCCGTCTTGGAGGCCATCTTGGGCGTCTTAAAGGCCTCCTGGGCCATCTTGGGGGCCTCCTGCAGGGGCCGTCTTGGTTTTCTCTTGGGCCGTTCTGGGGCCATCTTGGATGCCTCTCGGGCGATCTTTCGGCGATCTTTCGGGGCTCTTGGGCCGTATCGGGCCGTCGGAAGGCAGAACGCATGCAAGTGCCACAATCCTTCAAAAACTGGGAAATCACTGATTTTGGCCTTTTCGGGCCTTCCTGGAGGCCCTCTTGGGGGCCTCTTGGGCCGTCTTGGGCCAGCTTCGAGCCAATTTCGGCCATCTTGGTGGGTTCCTGGCCCGTCTGACGCCGTCGAAAGCCGTTTGGGGGCCCTCTCTGGGCCGATTTGGTGCCCTCTTAGGGCGCTTCGGAGCCGTCTTGGAGGCCACCTTGGGCGTCTTGGAGGTCTCTTGGGCCGTCTTGGGGCCCTCTTGGGGCCGTCTTGGGGGCATCTTGGGTCGTCATGGGGCCCTCTTGGAGGCCTCGTGGGCGATCTTGGGGCGATCTTGGGGGCCTCTTGGGCCGTCTTGAGCCGTCGGAATGCCGAGAAGAAGCAAATGCCCAAATCCTTCAAAAACCTATGGATAATCCATGCTTTTGGCCTCTTCGGGCCCTCCTGGAGGACCTCTTGGAGGCTTCTTCGGTCGTGTTGGCCCGTCTTGGAGGCTTCTCGGGCGACCTTGGAGGTATCTTGGACTCTTTTGGGCCGTCTTTGAGGCCGTCTTGGACCATCTTGGGCGGACTTGGAGGTCATCTTGTCAGAGCCCCGAATCATCAGGGGTAACTCAGGTCAGGGCTAACTCGGGTTCCTTCTTCGGGATTCCGAACCCGACTTACCCCGGACCCGAGTTACCCTGGATAATTCGGGCGTCCAGAGCCCCACATCATCAGGTGTAACTCGGGTCAGGGCTAACTCGGGTTCCTTTTTCGGGAATCCAAACCCGAGTTACCCCGGACCCGAGTTACCCCAGATAACTCGGGCGCCCAATCTTGGACCATCTTGGGGGCCATTTTGGCCCAACGTGGCCATCTTGGAGGCCATCTTGAGCCGTCTTGAGGGAAAGAATTGGGATCTGGGCTCTGGGCAGTGGCCGGCGGGACGCGCCGGAGCCCCCTTGGACCGTCTTGGAGGACGTCTTGAGCGTCTTGGAGACCTCTTGGGCCGTCTTGGGGGCCTCTTGGGGCCGTGTCTTGGGGGCACTTGGGCGATCTTTGGGGGCACTTGGGCCGTCCCGGCCCGTCGGAAGGCCGAAAAAAAGCAAATGCCACAATCCTTCAAAAACCAATGGGACATCAATGATTTTGGCCTTTTCGGGCCTTCCTGGAGGCCCTCTTGGAGGCCTCTTGGGCCGTTTTGGGCCATCTTAGGGCCATCTTAGGGCGTCTTGGGGCCCTCTTGGGGCCCTCTTGGGCCGCTCTGGGGCCATCTTGGATGCCTCTTGGGCGATCTGTCGGCGCTCTTCGGGGGCTCTTGGGCCGTCTCGGGCCGTCGGAAGGCCGAAACGAAGCAAATGTCAACATCCGTCTAAAACTTTAGGAAAATCAATGTTTGGGGCCTCTTCTGGCCTTCCTGGAGGCCCTCTTGGGGGCCTCTTGGGCCGTCTTGGGCCTGCTTCGAGCCAACTTCGGCCATATTGGTGGGTTTCTGGCCCGTCTGACGCCGTCGGGAGCCATCTTGGGGGCCTTTCTGGGCCGACTTGGGACCCTCTTGGGGCGCTTCGGGGCCGCCTTGGAGGCCATCTTGGGCGTCTTGGAGGCCATCTTGGGCGTGATGGAGGCATCTTGGGCCGTCTTGGGGCCCCCTTGGGGCCGTCTTGGCGTCATGGGGCCCTCTTGGGGGCCTCTTGGGCGATCTTGGGGGCCTCTTGGGCCGTCTTGGGCCGTCGGAAAGCCGAAAAGGCGCAAATGCCCAAATCCTTCAAAAACCTTAGGAACATCAATGATTTTGGCCGTTTCGGGCCTTCCTGGAGGACGTCTTGGAGGGCTCTTGGGCCGTCTTGGAGGCCTCTGGCGGGCCTGTTGGGCCGTCGTAGACCATCTTGAGGCCGTCTTGGAGGCCGTCTTGGGGCCATCTTAGCCGTCTTGGAGGCCATCTTGGGCCGTCTTGGAAACGTCTTGGAGACCATCCTGGGCCATCCTGGCCGTCTTGGACGCCATCTTGGCCCAATTGGAGGAAACAGAGGCAAGACGGATGCGTTTTGAGATCTTTCCCGGGACCACGGCGGGACGGGCCGAAGCCCCAGGGGGAGTTCTTTTGGAAAAAAACCAAAACCGAGAGGGTTTAACACGCCAGGCACCGCTTTGATAAATCAAAAGGGGGCGGCGCATCTAGTGACCTTCGGCCCATCCCGCCACCGTGCCTGGGTTGTCGGTTCGAGACCTCTTGGATGTTCGTTTGGACATCGTGGGGGGCCTCTCGGGGGCCGTTTGGAGGCAGTTTTGATGCTTCTTGGGGGCCGTTTGGGGGCCTCTTGGGGTATCTTTTTGGGCCCTTGGGGGTCTCGTGGGGCTTCCAGGGGGCCTCTTGGGCTCCCTTGGGGAGCCTTTTGGGTGCCTCCTGGGGGCCTTTGGGGGCGGAAGGCTCGAATTGTCGGTTCGTGTTCCCCCTCTTGGGCCCCTCTTGGGCGCCTCTTGGGTTGTTTTGGGCCCATTTGGATAATCTTGGGGCCCTCTTGGGTCGTCTTGGGGCGGTCTTGGGGGCTTTTGAGGCCATCTTAGCGCGTCGGAAGCCCGAAAACGCGAGAACGCGAGAACGCGACAAACATAGGAAATCAAAAGGACAATCAATGACTGTTGCCTCTTTGGGCCATCTTGGGGGTCCTCTTGGAGCGCTCTTGAGGCTTCTTTGGGAACGCTTGGGCCGTCTTGGGGCCATCTTGAGCGTCTTGGAGCGCTCTTCGGCTGTCTTGGAGGCCTCTTGGACCCTCTTGGGCTCTTTCTGGGGCCCTCTTGGCCTGTCTTTTGGCCCCTGGCTTCCGGACAAGTCAGGAACGCCCAGGACATTTGTGATGTTGGAGCCCCCCAAACCCCAGAATACTATAATCGCAGAGTCTTGAGCACAGAGAACGGAGGACACATGAGGACCTGGAGAAAATTCCATTTCGCGTCTCGCGGCACGGTGGCGGAGTTCCTGGTCTCTTGTGAACCTCGTGAGGGTTTCTTCGGGGGTTCCTTGGGGTTCTCTTAAGGGCCCCCTGGGAGCTCCGGCAGGTTTCCTGGGGGCCACGTGTGTGGGAGGCTTGACCTACAGTGGAAGCCCATGCCAAGAGACACCCTGCTTGCCTCCAGGGTGCTCTGGGTTTCTTGGGCTCCGATTGTTTTGCGATAGAAAGTGTGACGTTCCCACACCAAGAATCAATGGACTTCCTGGGGTCTCAGGGTCGGGTTGCTTGTGGAAGGTTAGTGGCAAGGGTTCCTGGGGTCCGTTCGCGGGGCCCATGCGGGCTGATGGGGGGGGGGCTTTTGAGGCATCGTGGGCCCCTCACCTCGGGGGCGATCTCGGGAGCTTCGTTGGCCGTGTCGGACGCTCTTCGCACCTAAGGTGCGATAATTGTGAATCTCGGCAGAGCAAATGTAGGTGCATGTATACGTAAACAGGTACATGCGCACGTATAGATGGATTTGTACATGCTGTCCTCTGTCCCATCTTGGCGCCGTGCCTGGTTTGTGGGCCAACGGCCTCGTGGATGCATGTCAGGGTCTCTTGGTATATCGCTCGTGGGTCTCCGGGGGGCCGTCTGCGTGTGTGTGTGTGTGTGTGTGTGTTGCGTGTCTTGTGTGTGTGTGTTGTGTGTTTTGTGTGTGTTGTGTGTGTGTGTGTTGTGTGTGTTGTGTGTGTGTGTGTGTTGTGTGTTGTGTGTGTGTTGTGTGTGTGTGTTGTGTGTGTTGTGTGTGTGGTGTGTGTGTGTGTTGTGTGTGTGTGTGTGTTGTGTGTGTGTGTGTTGTGTGTGTGTGTGTGTGGGTGGGGGTTGGGGGGGGTCGTGGGGCCTCTCGGGGGCACGCGCTCCTCCGCGCGGTGTCGGCCACCAGTGAAGTGGCCCGTCCTCCCGTCAAGTGCCAGCGCGTGCCCCGCGCAGCGCACATCTTGGCGGGCGCGCGTCTCCCAGCGAACCTGGGTTCCAGAGGAGAGGCAACCCCCCCTCCTCCCTCCTCTTCCGCCCCCTCCTCCTCCTCCTCCGCCTCCCCTTCCTCCTCCTCCTCCTCCTCCTCCTCCTCCTCCCTCCTCCTCCTCCCTCCCTCCTCCTCCTCCTCCTCCTCCTCCTCCTCCTCCTCCTCCTCCTCCTCCTCCTCCTCCTCCTCCCTCCTCCTGCGCCTCCTCCTCCTCCTCGGGTCGCCTACGGCCCCAGGGAAACCGTGCAACCGATACCGCTACCTTCCATCGTCTCGGGCAGGTGGTAATGGGGGGTGGCCTGCAGGGGGGTGCATAACGGGCGAATAATGGTATTAGATACACTTTTTTCGCCGTCGGGGGCGTTGCCCCAGGGCGGCTGGAAAGTTTGACACCTTGACGTGCCACCCGGTAGAAAATAAGCTGTTCCGTCGTTCTTCTCCCGCTGAAGAAAGGGGTCTTGATGGCAACCTTTGAACACTTTGGGAGCCTTGTTCTTCACCCCCCACGTAGGTCACCCCCCACTATCAGCCGCCGGAACGGCAACGACACTGCTACCTTCCTTCGTCGCCACGGTTGGTCAGAACGCACCTTGGGAGAATTGCCACGGAATAGCAGTATCGGTGTTATTTTGGGTCCCCAAGAGTTTGATACGTGCAGGACGGGAGGTGTGGTTGTGACATCCGACGGTGGGCATCCAACCTGCAGTAATGTCGAAGCATGCCATGTTTTCCTCACTGCTCATCCCGATGCTCGTTTTCTTTCCGTCGTTCTTCTGCTACCTCATGTCCTCACTCCCCCCTTCCGAGATCCTGCAGCTATTGCTCATCTCCCCGACAAATTGCGAGAACCGTTTGGGCCGCCACCTTTTGAACCCCCTGCGAGCAAATGCATCCCATCAGTGCGTATCCCCCACGCCATTTCTGTTTGATGTTTCCCTGAGCGGGTACCGTTTTGCACATGTTGCGCACGTCGTTCGTAAGAAAGGTGCCCCCCATCCGTCGTTGACTTATCTCATTGCCGTGAGCGCAGCGTTTTGTGAGGGCAAAGAGGGTCCAGGGACGTTTCCAGGTGTTTGAAGAAACGCTTTGGAACGCACAAGGTGACGATTTGGATAACACCTGGGCGAGGCCATGGCCCAGGCAATGTTCGAGCACTAGCTTGGGGGGGGGGGCTGGCCGCCTGTGAAATTCAGCCCGCAGCAGTGGCCAAAGCGTGGATCGAACGTTACGTTGCAATGTTCAACGCTGTTTCGCAACAAGGCGAACGCATTTGTTTGTCGTGATGCCCCGTCTCCTCTGAGCCTATCTCGTTGAGTGCATAATTTGATGGGTCTGCTCATCGGCGGCTCGACCGTTAAGGTACACCTCGCATCATACCTCGCCGCCACGCTTTGCCGGACTCGGCTCGAGACGCTGGTCAGGATGGCCAAGGTACAGGATTGACGCGATTGTTGAAATCTGGTGGCGGGCGCGCCACGACGACGCACATTCTATGAGAGTGAGTGTATTATCGCGACCCGTGGCGGTCAGAGGTGCAAGGTTTCAGTTTATGGAACCCATGTGCGTGTTTGCGTGGATAGAACGACGTCGCCCTCTCGATATTCGACTTGATTGGGTGCGCAACCATTATCGATTAGATTTCGGAACAGAGGAATTATCAGCACAGGCAGCCCCGAGTCTTCACAACCTACGTCAAGATTTGCGTGTTCCTCCGTCTTCATCTTCATTGTCTTTTTCTACTCCGTTTCTAGCATATCCTCTCCTCCCCTCTTTCTGTTTCGTGCTCCTCCACCTCATCCTCCTCCTCCTCCTTCTCCTCCTCCTCCTTTACCTCCTCCTCCTCCTCCTCCTCCTCCTCCTCCTCCTCCTCCTCCTCCTCCTCCTCCTCCTCCTCTTCGGGTCCCCAACGTATCGGGGCAGTGTTGGTGGCCCTTGTGGGCTGGTTCACGGCGGTTGTGCGGATCGTCTTTGGGTTTTGTCTGTTGGATCGTCCAGGGATTTGTTTCAACCAGGCCGCTTTCACATTGTTTGGTTCTGTGTCCGTTGCCCCGCAGGGGCCTTCGTATACAAATTTGCCAGACTGTTGTGGGTAGTATTTTGCGTTTTCGAATTTTGTGCGTTGTTTTTGGCGGCTCACTGTGTATGTTTGCGCGCTTGGGCATCACAACGTCTTCCTGACAATCATGGCTCCTTTTTGGGAGATTTGCAGGGACAGCAGGGACGACCATGAGGCTCGGGATTCCCAGCGGTCGGGCGTTGCGTAATAAGGGGGCGATCGCTTGAGGATGCAAGCAAGAACACATAGTGGGGCCCTTAAGGGGCCCCTTCGAGGCCGCTATCGGGGCCCCCTCGGGGAACGCCTTTTCTCTCCCCCACTGAATCGACCCCATGAAGCAACGTCCACAGCGTGCGTGCTGTAGACGTTGCGCGAAGGGGGTGGGGGACCAGCAGGGGAGCAAGGTGTTTCCTTGGCCGCGGTGGGGCGTGGCTGCTGTGCTTTGCCGCGCCGTGCGGCGTCGTAGCGCAAAGGTGTGAGGGTCGCTCGGGCAGGCTCGCTGCTCGGCAGTAATGGGGGAGCTGGCTGCGGTGGTGAAAGGGTTGCGTTATCACCACCGTGCGGCGATGACGGGGCCGGGGCGGAGGGGGTGTCCGGGATAGTCATGGAGGAGGAGCGTGTTGGTGGAGAAGGGGCGGGGCACGCCCCCATGAAACGCTTCCCAGCGCCTCCCCATGCACGCCCCCTGGCACGTGCCCAGGCACGCCACGTGACGCGTCCCGTGACACAGCTTCACGTACATTGCTTCGCCACCTGAAATGACGTGCGCTCTAACATGGCAAATCGCCTGGCACGTCCTTCGGGGTGCCACCTCACAGAAGCTCAGCAGGCCCGCCCGTGTGAATTTTCGTAGACACGTCCCCTGGCACATCCGCATACACGTCCCTGGACACGTCCCGTGACACGTCCAACATGCCCTCTTTATCGCACATTGACACTTTTTTCGAGCAAGCGCATGGAGTGCAACTGGTGCGGTCCAGGGGCGCACTTCCTGGCTGGACTTGGAACGCGCAATCAGCTTGCACGCACGAGGTGCACCTAGGTCGCTGCTTGGTCGCACCATGGTCCTGACCTGGATCGCACCATCTTCGGGTGGGCGCCTTCGTGATTGGAATTATTTACTTCGCTCCGGATTTGTATGGCGCGCCGCTGCTGGTTGCTTCTGGTGTGCCAGGTCAGGTTTACATTAATGATTTAACCAGCGTTACCCGCGCAATCCCATCTGATCCATGCCGACTTCCGCATTGTATGCCGCGACCTCCGCAGGCGGACAGGTATTGTTACCATCATTTGACTGATTCGTTGCCTTTCTGGTACAGGTTAGCCATGGGGCACACTAGCGGCTGCTCCCTCGTCGCCACGTTTTGCCCGACTCGGCTCGACACGTTGCTGGTCGGGACCAGGTCGCTTTTCATGACGCGGTTGCTGCGCTATTGCGGCACGCGCGCCATCAACGTTCCGACAGGTTTGAAACGATAGCGAAGGGCCCAAAGTGGAGTTTCCGATGTCAGACCGACGTAGTGTGACGTAAACAAAAAGCCCAGTGGTGATCTGGCTTGCTCGCATGGATCGGTATCAATATTGAACTTCCCAATTCGGAAGGCAGTGCCCGCCCTGTCGCAGGTTCGAACGCTTTTTTTTGCAAGTTCATGCTCCCGCACCATTTGTCGATGTAGGGCTCACGCAGGCTCCTGTATGGAACCGTTTTGCGCGATGGTTTTTGGGTCCGCCTGGGCCGTTCGGCGTGGATGGTCGGAGTCCTTGCGGGTCTCCCCGTTCGGCTGTTCGAAGCCACGCCCGCCGTCCAGAGTTTTCGAAGCGCGGACTTTTTGCCATGGATTCGCGCACTTGTCGGGAGCGAACAAGCGAGAGGAAGCATAATAATGTTTGGACGCCATCTTGGGTACTCGGCTGCATGTTCGCCTGCTCCGAGGCAAGTGGTCTGTTTGATTTTCCCACAGCATACATGAGATTGTGATGCGGATTCTTCTACACCCAAAACCATAAAGGGCGCAAACAAACTCCCCGACCCTGGTTTACGTGGCGCTGCGCGCTGAACCTCCTGTGGGCTGACAGGGTAAATCCTGCATATCGCGCGTGTCGCGCGGCGTCCTGGCGGCTCTCTGGCTTTTTTAGGAGCTCCCAGGATGTTTACAGACCACGCAGTTGTAACCCAGGGCCGGGGCTTTTTTGCACCCTCGGAATCATGGAACAACCTTATCATGCTTACATGTTGTTGCTATCGCGGGCACCCCCCCAGGCCTTCTTGGGCCTTCCCCTGGGGCATGTGGTGCGCGTTCTCGGGTTCTGTGAGGGGGCCTTTTCGAATGTATATTGCGCCTTCGTGGGTCCCGTGGGGCCGCTCGGGTAGTTTTGGAAGCCTCGTTGGGTCGCCCTTCGGAGACATTTTGGGCCTTCCCCCGCCTCCAAACGCGTAGGTCCGATCCCAGCCAGCACACAGTCCAGGCGATGGGCAGACATCTGCCGCTGCGTAGTTGACGGGGTTGGCGGATTTTGTGCAGTCAGAAATAGAGCCTCCCTCCCTTGTGCGGTTCAGAGGGCGCAACTGCTCCAGACTGTGTCCAGCTTTAGCGTCTGGAGGCCGAACTACTCAGGATGACAGGGTGGTTTTGGGGATGGCCATCGGCTCTGGAAGGACCCAAGTTTTGAGCATTCACGGCGTCGGTGGCCCTGGAGGACTGGGGATCAAGGCTTGCCGTTCTCGCGAGCCGAAAGATATAACATTCGAGGAGAGTCGAAGTTGTTGTGCGTCGTTGTTTTCTTTCCTGCGGAGGGTTCCCAACGACCTGCGGCGGGGGGGGCTTGGCGCATCCTCTCTTGATTCTGCCCCGCTCTTCGAAAACCGAAGATGGGTCTCCTCTTTCGCAGGCCCACCGTTGTGGTGTCCGCCGCCCTCCTCGTGCGCTCTGGTCGGAGCATCGAGGGGGCCAAGGGTCGCCCCCCGAGGATGGTGAGGATCGAGGACGGCCCCCCTCCGAGGACCGAGGGTGGCCTACCGCCCCCACCCCCCACCCCGCAAACATGGCCCTCGTCGTTGTCCTCCTCCTCCCCCTCCTCCTCCGCTCCCTCCTCTTTTTTTGACGTCGCACGGACCTGAAGCACGGGCTTGTGGCGCTAATGCAAAAAAACGCAATCGCCGATTCAGGCGAAGACGCAAACGTATTCGGCTAGCGGCGAGCGCTGCGGACAGAGACAGGCAATTAACTAATGGCAGTTGCGAGAGGCCAAACACGGCGGAGGGTAAGCGCTCGCCACCAGCATTGGGGAAGGTACCTCGGAGAAACAAGTAATGACGATGATAATGAAGACCATAATCCTCCTCCTCCTCCTCCTCCTCCTCCTCCTCATCATCTTAACCATTTGGCCTGCGTGGGGGGTCCTTTGGTCGTCACGGGCAGACGCGGCTCGAGAAGTGGGGGGTCCAGGGCGAGGGAGCTGATTCTAGGCAGAGTGCGATGAGGATTGAGCTTCGAAACCCTTACCGTATCTAGTGGCCTTCGGCCCATCCCGCCTCCGAGCCTGGGTTGTGGGTGCGGGGGCCCTCCTGGGCCCGAAAAAATCGCGCGAGAAGACGCGCCAACCTAGAAGCCACGCCAATCCCAAGAAGACTCCTGCGGAGTGAGGAGTGAGGTTGCGGGGATTGGGCCCAGGACCTGAGGACACGCCCACTCCGTGCCCTGCGGCACGGTGGCGGATCGTTTTTTATCGAGGGCACTTGCAGCGAGTCACCGAGGGCCATGCTGATGGCCAACTTTAGGCACTCTGGGACCGTGTATCGTTTTCTGGCGCCGTCGGCTGCCGTTTTGGGGGCATCTTTGGGCCGTCCTGGGGCTCCTTTTTTCAGACCGGGGAAGGCTTCTGCTTTCTATGTATTTGCACTGTGTCAGGCATAGGGGGCGGTGGATCTATTCGCATTCGGTCCATCCCGCCAACGTGTGTAGGTTGTGGGTCAGAGGCCTCGTGGATGCCTCTTAGGCTCGCTGGTGATACTGCTCGGGGACCTCTTGCCTCTCGGGGCCCTTCGTCGGGGCCTCGTAGGGCTCCCGAGGGTCACATGTACGGCTCGAGGCGCAGACTTCATTCGCCATGAACGAAATCCCTCACGGCAATTGCTTCCTCATTTGTCGGACTCCGCCACGGTCCGTTGCGGGTTCTGCAGTAGATATGTTAAGTACGTTTTTGTGATGAGAAGTTGGGCCCCAGTATGCAGAGGGGGCGAGAGATTTCGGGGGCAATGTTACGAGGAATCTCGGCGTCAGTCGTGATGGGAGTCCAACCGAGGCGGCAAATTCGTCCACCAGTGGCCGCGGCACCATTTCTCCCTGCGACTTAGGAAAACCGCGACGGGGCTGGCGTACTTGGTGTGATTCCGGCCCCCGGAGCTCCAGAGGTTCAAGTCGGGCCCAGGAAGGTTCAACAAAAACGGCCAACGGCGGAAAGCCGAGCCTGGGAATGGTGTTGAAAGCTCTAAGAGGTCTGGTCGTGAACAATCCCACGGTGGCAGAGGTCTCTGAGGGGTCGTTCAGTCGCAGACGTCTGGGTGGCCCGGGCAGCCCGGGTGCCGATGCGATCAGCAAGATACGCACTATCTCTAGCGGCAGTGAGCCCGCGTTGCACTTCTGCTGCGTATGACAGTGCGTTGCCGCAGCGGCCCAGTGAGCAGCAAACCACGCCAAATACGCGCGGTTGGAGGCTTCGAGAGGGTCGGGGGGTGTTAGAACATTACAGAAGCCCTTCAGACAGCTCTTGGCAGTCTACGACCCTTGTATTTGCCAAGGGACAGTGGCGGATTCCCGGCCCATGTATGCCAACGTACGCATATGCGTTTCTTTGCGTATTTGTGTGTGTGATTGGTGGTTCCCGTGTGTTCATGTGTCAACGTGTTTCTCTTTTGCCCAAGAAGGGAGATGGGAGACCAGCAATTGGGACCGCGAACCTGCACTTTGGGTGGACCCCCCCTGTGGCATCCCACTCCTTTCCCTGGCCTCTTCGCGCTCGGTCTGGGTCTCACGCGCCTCCCCAACGCTTATGAGCCGCCCCCTCTTGAACACTCAGACAAAACTTCTACATCCAGCAGGAAGAGCCACAACAGACCCCTGTTTTTCAGGACGGCCCGCGTCATATTCGATGTCCACCCACCTGGGCAGTTCGGAAGTTCTTCATGACTGCCCCCTGCACCCGAGTGCAGCTGGTAAGGCTTCGTGAGGCTCCGTGGTGTTATGGAGGTATACTACGAATTCCTAACACGAGCGCTCTTGACAGTTCCAAGAGCTTCACTGAGCAGCCTTAGACGCTACAAGAGACCAGGGCCCTTTTGCTGTTGTTTGGGAGGCTCCCCACAGGAGACTAGAATCTAAGCGCGCACGAATTGCGCGCTGACTTCTAGTTGGAAGTGTATCAGGAGGGGGAAAAGCACAGACACAATCAATCGCCGATACGGGAGAATATGGGAACATACGGGAAGTGGGGGAGAAGACGAACACCCAGAACACATGGAAAAGTATGGGGAATCCTGGGATTTTCTTGTGCGTGTGTGTGTGTGTATTCGTGTGTCCCTGGGCCCCTTTCAGTGTAGACCCCAAACCATGCTCCCAGGCCGCTGGGACATCCATGCGACCGTCTCCAGAGGTCGCGCGAGAAGCCTCGCGAATTCCTGCAATCGAGGGCCTGGGCTCCTTGACGCGTAATGACACTACTTTCAAGAAGTGGCGAAGCGTCCTGGCTCGCTTATAAACCCTCCAAACATGTTATAAACAAATACATATTGTGGTTTGCACACAATGTTCTCAGAACAGTTCTGGCTGAGTCTGTCCTGATTTAAGAAAGTGCGCCAGTGGATGACCCTGAATACACAAAAGGAGGGGTATGCTCGCAGAACCCCCCCCCCTTTCCCCCCCATTCAAAGGAGGGTGAGATTCTCGGACCCCCCCCCCTCCCCCCCTTAAGGCAGAGGGAGGGTGCGAACCCCCCCCCTCCCCTCCTTGAAGGGGGGGGGTGTCCGGACCCCCCCCCTGTCCCTTGGCGCTGGAAAAGGCGGGGGGGTCGAACCTCCCCCCCCCTTCCCCCCCTTTGCGCCGAACAGGGGGCTGGGGAGGGGGCTTCTCGGGTAGTGAGTAGAGAGTAGAGTGTTTTGAGTAGCGATTGGTGAGTAGTGGCTATTGGTAGTAGTGAGCAGTACGTAGAGATTGGCGACTAGTGAGTAGTGAATGGTGGGTAGTGAGTAGAAGGGAGCAAATAGAGAGTAAGGAATGTTGAGTAGTGAGGAGTGAGTAGTGTGTAGGGAGTAGTGCGTAGTGAATAGTAAGCAGGGAGTAGGGATGGGGGAGTAGACAGTAGCGAATAGCGAGGAGTGGGTAGTGAGTACTGAGTAGTGAGTAGTGCGCAGCGAGTAGAGAGCAGTGAGTAGCGAGTGGTGAGTAGCGAGTAGCGAGTAGCGAGTAGCGAGTAGGGAGAAGCGAGAAGCGAGTAGTGAGAAGCGAGTAGGTCCTTATAAGTAGTGAGTAGTGACAAGGGACTAGCCAGGAGTCAGTAGTAAATAGGGAGTAGGGGATAGTGCGTAGCGATTAGGGAGTAGCGAGTAGTGAGTAGGGAGAAGTGACTTGGGAGTCGTGAGTAGTAAGTAGTGAGTAGTGAGAAGCGAGAAGTGGGTATTGAGTAGAGGGTAGTGAGGAGGGAGCTGCGGGTACAAATTAGTGGGTCGTGAGTAGTGAGTAGTGGGTAGTGAGTAGCGACTTACAACTATTGATTAGTGAGCAGGGAATAGGGAGTAGTGAGTGCCGAGTAGTCCGTAGTGGGTAGTGAATATGTCGTATTGGGTAGCGAGTAGTGGATAGTGAGTAGTGAGTTGTGGGCATTGCGTAGTGAGTAGTGAATTGTGAGTACTCAGTCGTAGGTAGTGGATAGTGGTTCGTGGGGAGTGAGTACTGCTTAGTGAGTAGTGAGTAGTGGGCACTGAGTAGTGTTTAATGAGTAGTGAGTACTGGGTAGTGAGTGGTGAGTATTGTGCGTTGGGAGTAGGGAGTAGGAAGTAGTGAGTAGTGAGTAGTGGGAACGTAGTGAGTAGTGAATAGTGGGTAGTGAACAGTGCGTATCGTGTAGTGAGTAGGGCGTTGGGATTAGCGAGTAGAGAGTACTGAGTACTGTGTAGGGAGTAGCGAGTAGCGAGTAGTGGATACTGAGTAGTGAGTTGTGGGCAGTGAGTAGTGAACAGTAAAGTTTAAGTAGCGAGTCGTGGGTAGTGGCTAGTGTGTAGCGAGTAGTGAGTTGTGATTAGTGAACAGTGGGTTGTGAGTTGTGTTTAGTGAGTAGTGAGTAGTGAGTAGTTTGTAGTTTGTAGTAAGAAGTGAGTAGGGTGTAGGGAGTAGTGAGTGGTGGGTAGTGGGTACTGAACCGTGGGTAGTGAGTAGTGAGTGGTCGGTTGTGAGTAGTGAGAAGTGAGCAGTGAGTAGCGAGTAGTGATCTGTGGGTAGTGAGTAGTGCGTAGTGAGTAGTGACTGCTGCTTGGGGCTAGGGTGTGGGTTTGGGGTTAGGGGTGGGGATTAGGGTAAGGGCGATGAGTAGTGTTAGGGGTGGTCGGGTTCGGGTTCCGGAGACGGGGGGTGCCATGGCGAAAGGGGGGGGGCGAATTTGGCGGCCAAGGGGGGGGAGCGGGGGGGGTTCGGAATTTCCTCCCCCCCTTTCAAAAGGGGGGGGGGGGATCCCCGACGACGGACGGGGAAAGGGGGGGAGGGGGGAGGGCTTACCGACGACGGATCGGGAAAGGTGGGGAGGGGGGGGGTTTTCCCTGACGACAGATCGGGAAAGGGGGGGGGTCCCAACCCCCCCCCCACCTCGGGGTCATCCAGCGGCGCGCCCTCCTGATTTAACACATCGGGCTTCTGTTCTAAGAACATGGTGTTTGTTCTTAGAACGTGTTTGGGTTTTCGTGGTATGTCTACAGAAATGCCAGGACGGTCGGTCCCTGCTCAAATACTGGCTACAGAGACTTCGAAAATAATAGGGGTACCCCATTGAATACGTACCAATCGGCAAGATGGCATATCATAGTATTGAGCATGAACGGTGAAAACAAATCAGATGCATCACGCACCTCGAACATTTTTTCTTGTTGAGCATCTCCGCTTGGCGCTGGGTCTCTTGCGCAGGGTTTCGCCGGTGTGGCACGTGGGTGTCTTGTGTAAGTATGCTCGAGGGCCGCTCAGGCCGATTGGGGTCATCGATCTGGGTCTCCCGTAACCGCGCCCCCGAGCCGATCCCGAGGCGGATCGGGGACCCTGACCGACCCAGGGAGCAACAACGAATCGGCGATTGGGGAATGACATCTGCGTTGGTAGCACGCTTCCCGAAGTCATGGGTGTTCACTCAAAGCATCCTCTTCTGCACCGTGCAACGAGTTTTTTTTTTGTGGGTGGCCTCCCTGCGCGCACACTGTATGTGCGCGCGCTGCGGGCGTGGGCAATGGTGCACGTCGCAGATGGGGCAGACATCGCAGGCGTCCATGCTGTACTGCGTGAGTAGATTTAATCAAGCCTGCGTCCACGCCATTGGCCGCATCAGCGAGGGTTCCCTCGTCGCCACGCTTTGCCAGACGCGGCTCGAAAAAGTGTTGGTCAAAATCAGGCCGTTTCGGCTGCGCGAGTGCTGTGACCTCGAGTCGCACGAACCAGCGCTTCACGACAGACCCATGATGGTGGCGAGCGGGCCCTGCTGAACAGAACGTTCAAGCTCTTGCCGTTCCACGTGCCATCGCACAGGCGTCCTTTAAACCATTGCCGCCTGACTTGCTCCGCCTTTCCTTCCCGCCCTCCTGTCTCCCGCATGGCGTATCGCTGATCGCTCAGGTGCCCCGGCGTTCCAGGTGGAGCGAAGAGAAGGAGGAAGAGGAGGAGGGTGCGGAGGAACAGGGTGATGGGTGGGCGGGTAATAGCCGCCGAGTCTGTACATGGCAGCTGCTTGCCGCGTGCGCTCCCGAACGCGGCCCCCCCGCATTCCTGCCGGAAGAGTGTGTTTTTCCACCTGGCGCGTCCTCGAAGTCCCGCTCGTGACCTTGCCTCGCGAGGCGCGCTCAGACTGCTGCCGCTGGTTGGGGGGCCGTCGCCCACGTGCATCGAATATTTGATCGCTACGGCGTCGCACGATCGACGCGCATTCGCGCCCTTGTTTTCCTATAGTCAACCCGCATACGAGGGGGGGCGTCCTTCCCAAGGGTGCCCTTGCATCCTTGCTTCCTCGGTCCATCCTTGGCCACTTTCGTTGGCCGCGCTCCGCTCGAAGAGCTTCGAAATAGGTGTCCAAGGCATTTGCATCCTTACCGCGCGTCCTTATGATTCGGGCCGACTGAATTGGGCCCTAGGCGCGCGTTGTTTGGGGCAAGTGCAGAGTGCAGGGCACGCGCCGCACCGCGTCGCCTTGGCTGGCCTGTGGGCGTTCCCGCTTCGCCGGCGAGTGTGAGCGACGAGGTGTGAGCGACAGACGTTGTGGTTCACACTCGCAGGTGGGAAGCTGTCAGGCGCGTGAAATTGAGAGGTTCGCACAAACACCAGCATCGGCGCCCGCTCTACCCAAGGAAAGTGTTCCGATCTCGATGGCGTTGTTAACATGTGGGTTGTGTGGGAGGTCGATCGATTACCAAACAGCGACATGTAGAATCCTGTTCCGCCAATGGAACCCCCCTTTCGGTTTTCGCGTTGGTGCCATCATCCAGGCCTACAATTGCGGGTCCGTTTTTGAAAATGTCATCATGCGTATGGTATACGGGTATTTCGGAGTCAATTGGCACATCGTGGAAGTTTTCCTCGTCGCCACGCTTTGCCGGATTCGCCTCGAAATACTGGCGTCAGAACGCAGGTTTTTGTTGCTGGCGCGATTTCCGGAATCTGGTTGTGCACGCGGTATTTCGCCACGACATGACGTGAATGAAACTGATTAGAGTCAATGTGGTTGCTTGACATGAGTGATTCGGCCCGTTCGACAGTAGTACTACAACGTGTCGGTCAATTTCGTTGTTTTTCATCCCGCTTGCGTGTATGTACTATCGGGAGCTGATTGCGGAGCCAATGCAGCAACTCATCAAGCTGCTTGACATGGCACGATGTTGTGGACCTGGCCTGGGGCCGAAGACATCCACATGACAGATCGGCGACCCAGGATCTGTGGGGGATTGCTTTTCGCGTTGTGCGCTGAGCCGGGGAGCTCACAGGCCGCGTGGGCCGTCCGTCAAAACACGTGTTGCGTGGGCCACGGTGCCCGTTTTTTCTTGGCTGGTTGCGGGCAAGACTTGTGTCCAGATTGCAGTTTGGAGTCTTGGGCTTTCCCCCCCACAAACCCGAGGCACACAGGGTGTGGATACACTTCTGGCCCCTGGGGGCTCGACTTTTACCCATTTCCAGTTCGGCTCGGGCTCGTGGCGCCCCTTCCAAGACAGGCCAAAAAACACTGGACATACATATAAATCTTGCCCGCAGTGGTTACATCAGCGCTCGGAGTGCCCGATGCGCTGGTGACTGATCACGCGTGTGCCATGTGTTTGGTGCGTGTCTGCTTTGTGTGCTCACGAGGCTGGCGCGCCCTCCTCAGTTGTTTGTGCAATTCTGCGCCCGCGCCCCAGCCCACTCAAACACCGCGGCGGCGGAAGAAAAGGTGATCGTTTTTTATTGATTGTTTTGCCGATCGGTGCGGGCCCTCGCCCCACCCCCCATCGGAGTAGATCTTGGCTGTTTTTGGCGCGTGCTTCGAGCAGGCGGAGTCATCCCTATGGGACACATGGTTCCAAACAGTCGCACTAAGCAGAGGTCCGGAGCCCCAAACCCCCCTTTCCCACACCCCCTTTCCGCCCAGTGTCGAAACGCCGAATACAACAAAACAACTCACACGTGTGTTCACGAGCGCAACCGTCTCGTTTTGCCCAAGTCGTCCAAACGTCTAGGGGTGCGTGGCGCTTTGTTTTGCGGATGCCATTTGGTTACGCAGGGAGCGACGCGAA
This sequence comes from Prorocentrum cordatum, assembly GCA_963575745.1. Classification (NCBI taxonomy): domain Eukaryota; class Dinophyceae; order Prorocentrales; family Prorocentraceae; genus Prorocentrum; species Prorocentrum cordatum. The sequence goes on from CAUYUJ010019649.1 coordinate 442,431, forward strand.
GTGCACCAGGGGCGTTTGGAAGGGATTTTGGCCCACATGGAACACATTGCCTCACGGACTTGAACGTCGGCAGGGCTGATAAAATTGGGCGTGGGGACAGGCAAGCGAAGAAACCCACTCTGCGGGCTCACTCGACACGGAATCCGACCGGCTTTTTTTTATGTTGTCCAATGCTAGTTTGTGCACATGCGTTGCCGCGCATCTCCGCCACAGACCTGGGGAAGGGAGGTGCGCGCGGAGGTGGACATGGTGGATCGGGCGGGCGGTGGGGTATTATGGACCACCACAAACACTTTTTGATCTGCGGGGCGAGAGCGAACCTCTTCCGCTAAAAGCTAGGCGGGCTACGCACAGCTTTGATTAGGGAGACAGGGCACAGGAAGGCGGGGCCTCAGGCGGCCAGGAGCGGGCGGGGCCCGGGGAACAGGCGGTGCCGAAGTGGATGTGCGGGAAAGGGTGGACCACCAGAAACACCAAACGTAAACTCAGTGGCCTTCGGTTCGTCCCGCCGCCCTGCCAGGATCATGGACCAGAGACTTCTGTGTGGCAGAGGACGAAAGTCGGAATTTGGGAAGAAAGGGGGCTTACGAAACCTGCGGCATGGAGCTGGTTTGGGCACCGCCGCTCGGTCGTGATGAGCATGCAGCTGGGTTCCCTGCATCTCCCAACCCGGGAACGGCTAAAAATATCAGCGCGAGTTTTCCCGTTCGGCCCTCTCTTCAGGAAGTTTTGGGCCTTTATGTTTGAGGCTCTCTTGGGGCGATCTGGGAGACTGCCCTGGACACCCTTAGGGCTGGAAGGCGGAAGCGAAATTACAAAAAGAGTCGGGCCAGTGGTCATGGGGGGTGACCCACGTGGGGTGTGAAGAGGAGGGCCCTGAAGTGGCACTTTTGGGCTCCTTTTGGGCCCCTGCTGGCTCCCACAGGGGCCCCACATTGCCCCTTTAGGGCCCTTCTCTTCGCCTCCCGCTTGGGTCTCCCCCCAGCACCACTCGCCCCCAAAGAAAAAGCATCTTGTAAGCTTGAGGATGTTCAGTGATTCAGGCCGTTTGCGCCGCCCTCCTGGGCCTCTACCGTAACCGTCCCAGGAGGCACCCGAGCGGGCTCCAACACGGACCCTTGGCACGTTGGAGGTTCAGACTCCCCCAAAGCGCGTTCCCGAAATCCCTGGAAAAGACGCACGGCGAATCTAAGGACTGTTGCGACTCGGAGTGCCGGGGCCTTCCTGCTGAACCTTCACAACCATCAGTCTTGCGGATTCGGTGGCACCTCGCGATGTTCCATTCAGTGTTTGCGGCACATTGGCGGATTCACCAGGCGGCCAGCGTGCCAATGTCAAGGCATGTTGGTTACAGTGCTCTTGTGACTCCGAGGCTTGTTTGGACTCGGAGAGTGACAGGAAGAAAACACTACAGAGGGCTCGACGCACATCGGCACCATCACGTCGCAGAAGCGGATTTGTGTGCACAGCTCGTGGAGTTCGCCCATGCACGACGCGAGATTGCTGCTTGTTTTAGACCAGCGTCTTGGCGGGACTCGCAGATGAGAGGTTGTCGTGCGAACACAACGGTAATTGTGTATCGTCATGCGTCGGTGTTTTCGGGATCGATCTCATTGACGAGATTGTTCTCGTCGCCACGTTTTGCCGGGCGCGGCTCGAAAAACTGGCCTTGGAGCACAGGGTGGAATTGCTGGCGCGATCGCCGGAATCTTGTCGCACACGCGGCCGTGCGCCACAACAGACCCAGAACGATGGCGATATGTTTCAGTGCGGACGTTCGGTACCATTTTGGCGTATATGTTTCGAGACTTGGTGACCCTTGTATATTTCCGATGTGTCTTCCAATCGACATGATATTGACGTACATCGTTGCCATTTACGGCAAGCCTTGTCACCGAGCCTGGGCAGGAGCGCAGAAGGATATTGAGTTTGATACCCGCTCCAGTTCAGCGCCGCGTCTGAAGTGGTGCGGGCCGTATTCGACCCTTGCTCCTTGTCCATAGTTTTGTTACTTTCCTCTTGTTCCCCCTTCCTCACCCTTTCTGCTCCCCCTCTACCTCCCTCTCGCGGGCATCTCGGGGTTCTCTTGGGGGCATCCAGGGGAGTTGTTGAGGGCCATGTTGGGTACTTCTCTTGCAGCCTTGAGGTCGTCTGGTGGCTCGCTTTGGGCTGCCTTGAGGGCTCCACGGTGGCTCGAATTTACGAGGCGGTCTGCAGCCGAAAAGCTTCAGAATCAACACGCCTTGTTGATTCTGTTTAACCTGTGAATCTTGCAGCGTCTTTGAGAGTGTTGCGCCGTCTTGGGCTGGGCTCTCTGCGTCTTGCAGCCGGCGGGAAGCAAATTTGGGCGGCGATGCGGTTTTGTACAATACACGTTCCTGACCAATGACAAGAATTCGAACACGTCACATCTGGCAGGCACGTTTCTGAGCGATGACTATTGGTTCCCCCATTCAGCCTCTTTCGGCAGTTTCTACCATCGAGAACAAAATAACCCCTTACCCTAAATACACGGTGAGGACGTGACCTCCCTGAGCTCCCCGTCTTTGCATTAGGAATAATAAAGTTGGACGGTTTGGTTCGATACATTTGCAGACAGACTCCTTGTCCCTGACACTTTCGGCCCTCATAACTTAGGTCCCCTCTCAACGGGTGAGGGGCGCTTTTTTGATGACTCATTATACGCATTGTGTTTGAGATGGTGGCGGAGGCCATCCCCGGAGCTGCAGTGACATCGTTTTGATTGCGTCCACGCTCCGAAGCACCCTCCTCTTTCCAACGCGCCCAGGTCGCAAGGTGTATGCTTGGCTCGTCGGACAGCGTGTTCGTCAGGCACGAGCTGAGGTCCACCAAAAAACGAGGATGTCCTGCACGCTCCGACTGTCCAAACTACCGAGCGGTGGAGGGAAGAAGAACGCTGTCACCAGCATGGCGGCGATCGACCGACGACTACACATTCACATGACCGCCCAATGGTGACGCTCATAACCAGGCAGCACCTGGCAGTCCACCTGGAGCAGTGGCGCGGCGCCCTGGGTGGCCTATAGGCCCACAGAAGATTTCTAAGAGCCTCTTGTGGTCTGCGCGAAGTTTTATTCGAACACGCCTGGCTGATATTGTCTTGTGTTAACACATCGGGTTTATGATGTAAGAATATTTTTTCTGTAAGTGGAACATATTTGGTTTCTAACAACATGTCGTGGCAGGCCGCTAGGAATGCCAGGACGGTCGGCTCTTGCTCAACTGCCGCGCCCCAGGGCGCTAGCGGGCACAGTGGTGGATCTTTTTTGCTGCGCCGCCTGCCACGGAAAGTCGAGTCTCGAGGGGTAAGTTGTTGCATTTGGGTTGGCCAGGGAGTCTCCGAGCACGTACTGGAGGTTTGAGTATTTCTGCGAGGAGTTTTAGGGGTCATGGGCATGTATCGGGGTGCCGTAGGGAACCTCCGAGCGACGGAAAAAAACGGCTTGGCCCATCACGGAATCTTAGTGATTCGCAGCGGGATCCGCCGCAGCGCGGACGACCAAGTTGCGCCAAAGCCTCCAGGCAGTGGAGATGGTAAGATGTCGTTTTCTCTTGAGAGTCAGCGTTTGCCTTTCTATTTCCCGCTCCGGAATTCCTGAATTCAGTTTCTGGGACCCTCCCTCTTCGCGCTTCTCTTGCCGCTCCTCGGGAGGCTTGTGGCTTGAGATCGGTCTGCTACCCAGCTATGGCCAAGAAACGGCTCGCACCCAGCATTTCTTTTGCACACGCTTGAGGAGGCAGGGAGGAGGCAGGGAGGAGGCAGGGAGGAGGCAGGCGCTATATCTCGTGGGATACGGTGCAGAACGCATGGTTCACAATGACTGAGACGTCGAAATCCCCAAGTGAGATCATCCAAAATGCACGCCCTGAAAGGTTTTAGAAAGTCCTTCATGTTTTCGATGTCTAAGCAACCATTTTGGGTTAGTCAGGAGCCGGACAAGGCAGACGGAACTACAGCTCAATTATCTCCTACAGGGTACTATATTATGTGCCAGGTCTCAATTGCTGGCGCGGTTTCCGGAATCCTGTTGTGCCAGCGGTATTTCGCTGCGAAATGCCCAAAATGAAAGCGAGTGGTGCTTCTGTAGAGGCATGAAATGAGTGATTCAGCCCGTGCGACATGAGTCCGTCAACGCATCGATCAATTTCGTTGTTGTTCTTCCCGTGTGCGTGTGTGTCGCAGTTAGTATTCGGAGCTGATTGCGGGGCCCATACCGCACCACACAAAGATGCCTGACATGTGCGATTTTCTGGACCTGGCCCGGGGCCGGGGACATCCAAATGACAGAGCGGCGACTCAGGATCAGCAGGGGGTTATTCTTCGCGTTGCGCGCGGAGCCGGGGAACTCAAAACTCACAGGCATTATTTGTCATTGGCCGCGCGGGCCGTCCGTCAAGGCACGTGTTGTGCGGGTCCACGGTGCGTTTTTTTGTCTTTGGGTGGTTGCGGGCAAGGGGCCAGGTTTGTGTTCAAATCCACTGCAGTTTGGATTCCCGGGCTCCCTTCCCCGCAAACCTGGAGCGCATTAGATGTGGATAGAGTTTTGGCCCCTTGGGGGCTCGAATTTCATCCATATCCAGTGCGCCTCGGCCTCGCGGCGCCCCTTCCACGACAGTCCAGAAAACACTGGATATTTATATTTTTAATATTTGATTGTTATATCTCTCCCTTCGCAGAGGCCCGCATGCCTGTATCACTTTGCTCAAGTCTTGAAGGCCGACGAGGTGGCAGCATCTCGAGGATCGGCTACCAACGGTCCGCTGGCCTTTCTAGGCCGTCACCCTACTCGCTCAGCAGTTCCCGTTCGCCCAGCCCCACCATCGCTCGTCCGCGGGCCTGTCCGCCCTGCCTTGCTGGGCCATCCTGCACCTGTGAAGGACAGGCGGTGCCAGGGGAGTGCCCGACGACAGGGGCGCCCGACTGCCCCGTGACCTATTGGCTGGCCTTGGGTTTCGTGTCATCGGCGTGATCAAGGGTTGGGCCGCGGTTTTTTGTGTAGCGTGGCGCGGGGGCTGGCCAGACGGGCCCCGAAGGTTCTCTCGAGACCTTCGCCGCCGACGCCAGCCTTGCCGAACAGTCTTCGTGATGGACGCGATGGACATCCCCGAATCCCAAGGTCGGTTGTACTATCTCAACGATGCAGGAAGTCTGGCGTGGTTCCATCGCATCCTGGCCATGACTGTCACACCAGGTGCGTGGGTAGGTATCATACCTGACCTCGAGCTGTTCCGACCCCATCTTCTCGGGCAGCGGCATGATGCTGTGGATCGGAATGCGATGTTTCCCGCCGACCGTTGAGGGCAGACTTGCGGATTTGAATATGTGCCGCAGGCGGATACCCATGCCCTCAAGAGACGGACAGCGGTCCAGGCTGCCATCCCCGGGAACGACGATCCGGATATGGAGATGGAGAGATTTGTTTGGGTGATCTCTGAGATTGATTAGTTTCGTCCTGCTCAGATTTTTCTGAGCCCGAAGTTCAGCAGGCTACTCTGGGGCAGACCAGGGGAGTCGATCGGATAGACGGCATGGAGATCTTCGTGGAAAAAGCTGAGACGAACCAACTGGAGAGCTGGAAGGCTTCTCACCAGGCCGGTGCGGGCGACCTTCGGTTCCCAAGGGATCATCGTGACGCCTCTGGCCGTCGTCCTCGCACTCTCTCAGAGGCGGTCTCCCTGATGCGCGAGACGGCCCCCGACGACGGGTTATGCCGGGGCCAGGGGCCGCCAAGAAGTGGCTGTTCTCTGTCGAGGATGGGCCTGGTGATCTGACATTCTATCATGGCCAGTGGGTGTGACGATCAGGTGTGAGCGAAGTCTCCGCGTTGGTGCGCATTCACTGCGCGCGGTGCGAGGTGGCGAGGTTTGCGACCCAGCCCGATCAGCTCGTCGTTGCGAACCTGTCGAGTTTCGAACTCATCATGCGGATGATCTGCCAGGGCGAGGCGGCGGTCGCTCAAGGCTCTCGGTGTCTAATCTACGGGGGCTTGGATGTCGCGCTGCGCTCCCCGACTGCGGAGCAGGCCACGTCAGAACGAACAAGTTCGCGCGGTGGATGACTGACCGCCCGAAAGAGCTGGCCATGATCTATCGGCAGGTCCAGGCGTGGAGCGAGGAGCCGCGCGCCCTGCAGGTGCCCAGCGATTCGGTCGACCTCGAGGAAGGGAGAGGCCGCGGCTTTCAGCGGGGCAGGAGCGGCAGGGGCGAGAGGGACAACTACGACGGGCAGGTCTCGGGGTGACCGAGGCTCTCCGGGCTGAGCGCGAACCTCGAGCTCGGCCAGGAGGCGCCGTTCAAGATCGAGGACAGCCTGCCAGATGGAGGCCTCCAAGACGGAGGCATGGGAATCCCTTTGTCTTGCCGCGTTTCTCCGCTGCTCAGCTTGACAGGCTGAGCGCCGGCCCCGAGCAGCAACGGCGAGCAACTTCGGCACGGGTTTCGCTCAACCACCTCGCTGCTGTTCAACCGCATTCAGATACGTTTCGCCAGGCGCGTCAGTCAGCACGGGCCCCGACGTCGGTCCAGGACCTGGATGTTGGACAGCGTCGTGGAGCGCATCGACGCAGCGCCCCCCCCGCCAGGCCTCTCGGCCGCGGGGGCCGCGCGCGAGCTGTTGGCCTCCAAGGGCCGGTGCAATCAGGGGCCGAAGCGCCTCGCGCTGTTCGACCTGACAAAGCTCAAGGTTGCCGCAGGACGTGCGCGGCCGCGCTCTGTGGCCAACTTCCCCCCCCCCTCTAGCCGCGGAGATGATCCGCCATCCAGCGCAGTGCATAGACGAGGACGAGGGGGGGATGGAGTACGACAGTCGACGGGCCCTATCAAACATCATTGGTATCAGGTGCTTCGCTCGAGCCGACTGGAACGACGGCGGCGAAGCAGAGTGCTGTGCGAGCTTGGTCTTGTCGCGTTCAGGCGTCGTCTCCGCGCTGGGTCTGCCCTCCTTTTGTAAAGAAGAAGAGGCCAGGAGAGATGAGAATGATCGTGGGCGCCAGGCACGCCAACCCCTGCCATCGGGCGCCGCAGATCGCGCGGTTGGGGTCGGCCGGTGCCCTCGCGCCCTCGCGGACCTCGACCGCTCCGGGGGTGGCGGCTCCTTCGGCGGCGTCGGTGGCGTTGTCGGGTGGGGCCCCCACGGGAACGAGGCAGACGTCGAGGACTGTTTCTACAATTTTGCGATGGATGGCCTGGCCGAGTGGCTCGGTTTTGACGACCCGCTGCCGGTCGCGACGATCAGAGACACCCACGGCATCACCATCTGTGCCTTGTGGGACGCTGATCTGAACGCGATGGTACCAGCCGAGGATGACGTTGTGCTCTGCCCGTGCATGCGAGCTATATGTGCATGGGATGGTCGCGGGCTCTGTACTTTGCGCAGGAAGCAGCGTCGGCCATGACATCACGAGCCCTGCAGCCGTGATCGAGTACGGAGCCCGCCATGGTGGAAGAGCATCCTGCAGTGCCTGACATTAGCGAGTCCAAGGTCATGGGCAGCATCTACGTGGACAACATCACGCTCCTCGGCATGACCGCGTAGCTCGCGAGGCTAGCTCCGCCCTTCGACGCGAGGCCGAACGGAGCTGTCTCCCCCTCACTTGGAGCTACCCTAATGTCGTCACCCATCTTGAGACAGTGGGGGTCGAGCTCGACCTCGGGAAAGGGTGCCTCCGCAACAGGGCTTCCCGCGTCTGGAGATTTGACCTGGCTACCCGGGCCCTCCTGGCTCAGGGTAGGATGCGTGGCGAGCATATGGAGGTTTGGCTTGGTCACGCCGTCTCCCTATGGATGCTTCCCAGATCTCGCTACGCCGCGCTTTCCGCCACATATCGGTTTGCGGAGACCGCCTCGGGCGCGCGGACCGCCCTTCCTCGAGAGGTCAAGCAGGAGATGCGCATCGTGGTCGGCCTTGTCTGGTTGGCGGAGGTTGACCCAGCGGCGCCCGACGTGCCCCGCGCGTGCGCCAGCGACTCCGCCGACCACGAGTACGGGCTGATGTACAAGCGGTCTTCCATCGACGAGCTTCGCTCGGCCTACCGCTGGAAAGAGAAGTGGAGTTCCAGGCGACACCTTCAGGGACCGCGCCTCGGTCTGGCCTCCCCAGCTGATGTCGCCGACATGGGTGGGCACGGCCACGCGGGCGACCAGCCCCAGGCTGACGAGGTCGAGCCTCGCTGCGGGACGTCTGCGCCTTTCAGCGGCACCGGCCCCGCGACCGCCTTCGGCCAGCGGCTGCAGAGCAAGGCGGAGGAGGGATCGCCTCTGGATGGCGCCCGCCGCCCTCGCCCTCGACGCGGACGTCGCGCCGGCCACCGACGCGCTGATGACGCCGAGCTCCCGCTGCAGATTGGGCCCTTGGCGCCGCCGCTTCCAGCCTCGCCGTTCGAGCCCAAGGGCTTCAGGCGAGTGGCGGCATACCGGTGGCGCTGGCCTGGCGAGCACATCGACGTGAAGGAGGCCCGAGCTGCCGTGCTGGGGCTCCGGCATGCCTGCCGCGTCCGCCACAATTGCGGCCGTCGCCTTGTTTCAATCGTGGGCTCGATGGCATGCGTTGGTTGCCTCGACAAGGGTCAGTCTAGCCGCTCGGCAGCCCTGATGCGCGCAGTGCCGGCGCGCAGCGGCCTGCGCCATTGGTTGTAGGATGCGTGGGAGGCTGCGGTATGTCAACGCAGAGTTTAATGTGGCCGACGCTCCATCCCGTCGGTTCGAACGCACCTCCCTCGACAAGGGTAATTCCAAGCAGTGTCGGAATGACGCCTGAATTTCTTCGCCTCCTCACTCTTCTTTGGGCAATGTGGTGGAGATGGCCTCTCTGCCTCCTGGGCTCGGCCTCGCAGGGCGCCCGCCCGCCGGTGTCGAGAGCGATAGGCATCCAGATACGCAGCCTCGTGGGTCATATGTTGACACATCTCATCGATCGTCTTGTCCGTCATCTACTTCGACACCTTCGGTGACCAGTCGAGCCGTCGGACCCTCTCTTCGACTTGGGCGCGCTCAACTTCTGAGGTGGGCCCAGAAGGGCCAAGGCTTCTTGGGGCTGTTCTCCGGCGAGGGTGAGCTCTCAAACGCCTTCGAGGAACTCCACTTGAGGACCTTCCCTTGCATGGACATTAGGACGGGGCCCACTGCGACCTCCTGGGCCCGATGGTCCAGAACATCATCCTGCAAAGCATTCGGAAAAAAAGAGCTGTTCTGGCACGTGCATATGGGAACCTCCTCTGTGTTCGGTCCAGAACGCGACGCAATATTGATGATCATGAAAGGCTAGACGGAAAGAACGCGTCGGTGTTGCTCTGGCTTTGTTCAGATGTCGCGTGGCTTGTGGGTGTTCAGGGAATGGAGTTTTCTGGAGCATCGAGAACCCAAGGTCCTCAATGCTGTGGGATTTCTACCCCGCACGAGAGCTCAATAGCCTCCTCGACGCGATTTGCGTGTTCTTGGTGCATTGCAGTTATGGAGCCCCGCATCAGAAGCCGACAACAATCCACAAATTTCTTTGCCCTCTCGTCCCTGGCTTCTGTCTGTCCAAGGGGCCGCGCGCATGTGGAGCTCAGGGGCATCGAGACGGTGACGCTGCCGTCTTGGGCCCGGGCCCCCCGTAATGGCACCGCAGGTGCCGGGGCTTGCCCTCGCAACCTTTGCACGGCATGGGCGCAGGCCGCGGCCGTGACGGCGCCCGCCGACGCCCGGGGCTGCCCAGACGCTCCTGACGGGGCCGACCTCGAAGCTCGGCTTCGCGATGCTGCTCGACGGCCGGCTTCCAGAGCCCCTGGGCGTCTGAGTCCGTCTCGGCAACGGCTCCAAGCAGAGCCTGACTTCGGGCTAGCTGCAGCCGCCGATCCAGACGCCCTCGAGAACAGGCGCGATCACTTGCGGCATTTTACCATCCTCGGTCAAGACTCCAACCTCGAGGCAGCCCAGAAGCAGGCAGCCCGCAGCAAGATGGGTCCAAAAGGTCGCTGGCAGCTGCTCCCACGTCTGTAGCTTCGTGAAAGGGATTATTTGCAGGGCTTCGGCTTCAGGCCTCGTGTTCCAGAGCCTGCCGACGGCGGGGTGGCTCGGCTGGCAGGACATCTCGCATTTGTGTCGCACGTCACTCTGCACTCAATCAGATTGTGCTTGTAAATCCCGAGTCTGGCCATGGCTCAGAAGCGTGAGCGGTTGGCTCGCCCAAATCTGTTGATCGGTTTTACGAAGGGCGGTCGGCTTCTCCTCCTGGCCGCTTGCCTCCCTCACAGCCTCGCTCGATAAGCTCGGCTACGGAGGACCCCATCTCTCAGTCTTCCCAGGAGGCCTCCAGTGAATGATGGCGGTGTGGGTATGTCATTCAGCAACGACTTTTGCCTTGCCCTTAGCGTGCTTATCACTGTTCCCACGCAGCTTCGGAAGGAATATTCTGCAGTGCTCGCCTGTTGCATGAAAAACAATCATGTCGCTTGGCAGGGACATTGGGACAAGGTAGAAGGGACAGAGGTGTTTTTGATTTATGATTGTTATATCTCTCCTTTCGCAGAAGCCCGCATGTCTCTATTCATTTGATCAAGTCTTCCCTCCCTTTCCCCGCCCTCGTGGGGATGTCATCATCATTCAGCAAAGACCTCTGCCCTGTCCTCAGCGTGCTTATCAGTGTTCCCACGCAACTTGGTCGTTTTTCATTGTTTGTTTTGCCGATCGGCGCGGTCCCTCGCCCCCCCCCCCGCGGAGTAGAACTTGGCTGTTCTTGGCACTTGCTTCGAGCAGGCGGATTCTTCCCTATAGGACGCACGGTTCCAAACAGTCGCACCAAGCGGAGGTCCAGAGCCCCCCCCCTTCCCAACCCACCCTTCCGCCCAATGTCGAACCGCCGAATAAAATAAAACAGCGTTCACGAGGGTGTTCACGAGGGGCGCGCGCGCAACCGTCTCGTTTTCCCCACGCCGTCCATGCGTGTAAGGGTGCGTCGCGCAGTGTTTTTCTTGTGGACGCCATGTGGTTACGCAGGGAGCGACGCGAATTGTACCGGGGGCGTATGAAAAGGGATTCTGGCCCACATGGAACACATTGCCTCACGGATTTGAGCGTCGGCAGGGCTGGTAAGATTGATGGTGTGGACAAGCAAGGGATGAAATTCACTCTGCGGGTTCAATCGACATGGAATCCGACCGCTCTCTGTATCGCTGAGCTCCGACGTCCCCTACACTGCCACATGCCACTTGTGCACATGCGCTGCCGCGCATCTCCGCCACAGACCTGGGGAAGGGAGGTGCGCGCGCAGGTGGACATGGGGGATCGGGCGGGCGGTGGGGCATTATGGACCACCACAAACACGCAACGTAAACTCAATGGCCTTCGGTTCGTCCCGCCGCCCTGCCAGGATCATGTACCAGAGACTTCTGTGTCGCAGAGGACGAAAATCGGAATTGGGGAAGAAGGGGGCTTACGAAACCTGCGGCATGGAGCGGGTCTTCGGCACCGCCGTTCGGTCGTGATGAGCGCCTGCAGGTGCCGGGAAAGCCAGCTGCATGCAGTTGGGTTCCCTGCGTCCCCCAACCTGGGAACGGCGAAAATATCAGTGCGAGTTTTCCCGTTCGGCCCTCTCTTCAGGAAGTTTTGGGCCTTTATGTTTGAGGCTCTCTTGGGGCGATCTTGGAGACTGCCCTGGACACCCTTAGGGTTGGAAGGCGGAAGCGAAATTACAAAAAGAGTCGGGCCAGTGGTCATGGGGGGTGACCCACGTGGGGTGTGAAGAGGAGGGCCCTGAAGTGGCACTTCAGGGCTCCTTTTGGGCCCCTGCTGGCTCCCGAAGGGGCCCTACATTGCCCCTTTCGGGCCCTTCTCTTCGCCTCCCGCTTGGGTCTCCCCCCAGCACCACTCGCCCCTAAAGAAAAAGCATCTTGTAAGCTTGAGGATGTTCAGTGATTCAGGCCGTTTGCGCCGCCCTCCTGGGCCTCTACCGTAACCGTCCCAGGAGGCACCCGAGCGGGCTCCAACACGGACCCTTGGCACGAGGTTCAGACTCCCCCAAAGCGCGTTCCCGAAATCCCTGGAAAAGACGCACGGCGAATCTAAGGACTGTTGCGACTCGGAGTGCCGGGGCCTTCCTGCTGAACCTTCACAACCATCAGTCTTGCGGATTCGGTGGCACCTCGCGATGTTCCATTCAGTGTTTGCGGCACATTGGCGGATTCACCAGGCGGCCAGCGTGCCAATGTCAAGGCATGTTGGTTACAGTGCTCTTGTGACTCCGAGGATTGTTTGGACTCGGAGAGTGACAGGAAGAAAACACTACAGAGGGCTCGACGCACATCGGCGCCATCACGTCGCAGAAGCCCAGGAAGCCTCGAGAGGAGAGGGCGGCGCGCGTGACAGTTAAGGCCGAGCTGGGGGGGCGCTTCGAGGACTCGAAGGAACGCTACCAGGCAGCACTTGGCAGTCCACCTCGAGCAGTGGAGCAGCGCCCTAGGTGGCCAATAGGCCCACCAAAGAATGTTCTAAGAGCCTCGTGTGGTCTTCACGAGATGTTATCCGAGCACTTCTGGCTGATTTTGTCTTGTCTTAACACATCGGGTTTATGTTTGAAGAATTAGGTTTCTGTTCGTGGAACATTTTGTGCTTCTCAAAGCATGTCGTGGCTGGCCGATAGGAATGCCGGGACGGTCGGTCCCTGCTCAACTTCCTCGCCCCAGGGCGCTAGCGGGCACAGTGGTGGATCTTTTTGCTGCGCCGCCTGCCACGGAAAGTCGAGTCTCAAGGGGTAAGTTGTTGCTTTTCGTTTGGCCAGGGGAGTCTCCGAGCACGTGTTGGAGGTTTGGGCGTTTTTGCTAGGAGTTTTTGGGGTCATGGGCATGTATCGGGGTGCCGTAGAGAACCTCCGAGGGATCCGCCCAGAACGGAATCTTAGTGTTTCGCAGCGGGATCCGCCGCCGCGCGAACGACTAAGTTGCGCCAAAGTCTCCAGGCAGTGGAGATGGTAAGATGTCGTTTCCTCTTGAGAGTCAGCGCCTGTCTCCTCTGCTTCCCGCTCCCGAATTCCCGAATTCGGCTTCTGGGGCCCTCCCTCTTCTCTCTTCCCTTGCCGCCCTCCCTGCCCTCGCCCCTCTTTGCCCCCCCCTGCCCGTCCAGACCGCCTCAAGGAATTCCTTTCATGGCGTCGCCTCCTGGCCTGTCTGACGTTGATCCCTTTTCAGGGCGCGGGCCAGACTGCAGCGCGGTCCGCCCTCTTGTAGTAACTAGAGGAAGTAGAGGAGGAGGAGGAGGCGGAGGAGGAGGCCGGCGATCCGCCAGGGGTCCTCGGCAAAGCTGGCTTCGCTCGATGGCCCCGTCCCTCCCCTCCCTCCCTCGCCGCCCTCTTTCACCCCCCCCTCTGGATCGCCCTCGCCTTCCTGCCTCCCTCCCTCACTCGTGTGCCCTCGGCTCTTCGCCTCCCTCCTCGCCCCCCTTTCCCGCCGTGTGACCACACCATGACGCTCACGCCACCGTTCACCACCTCCGCCTCCTTCCCCGCCCCCATGCTTACCCGCCCTCCTCCCCGTTCCTTACCCTCTTCGTCCTCGGCGCCTCGGCGCTGGCTATCCGTCCTACCTCCCCCCGCCCTCGTCCCTCCTCCCTCCTCATAATATTTTCCTTTGGACCCGTCGCCTCGCCTTCCCCTTCCTCCCTCCTCCTTTGCCTTCCTCCCTCCTTCTTCCCCCTCCTCCCTCGTTCTCCTTTGTCCTGCGTCCTCCTCCTCCTTCGACACAATTCACCCTCATCATCCTTCCCCTCCCTCCACATCGCCCTCCTGGGGCCGCCTCGCCCTCCCCCATCGCCGATCTCCCTCCAGAGCGGCCGACCAGACAAAGGAGGGACGAGAAGAGCTGGCGTTGCCTCCGTTGGGGGCGAGGAGGGATGGCGCTGAGCACTGCGCTGCTGAATGCCGCCGCAAGCCGCCAGACGGCCCACGCTGCAATGGCACACGCCACACCCTCACGTAGAGTAGAGCGCACCATTCGGATGAAGAGTTCAACGCGTGATTTGTCCCGCTCCCTTGAACTCGAAAAGGGCCGTCCGCTGAGGCAGGATTGGACACAATGTGGCATGGTGGGGCGGGAAAGGGGGGATCGACGGCAGATCCGGCGCGATCAGGCCAGTGACCATTTGCGAGCCGAGTTCTGGGACGAAAGGCCGCAAGGCAACAACACACGTGCGCCTCCTTCTTTTCCGCCACTTACCATCCCTCCTCCTCCTCCTCCTCTTCCATTTTCAACGTTAGGCCAACTTGAGGCGGCAGCCTGGAGCGTGCATTCCTCCTCCTCCTCCTCCTGCTCATCCACCTCCTCCTCCTCCTCCTGCGGGTCCTCCTCGTTGGCGCCGCTCGCCAGGTTTTCGGCGGCGCCGCCTTCGCTTGCTGGCCCCGCACGGTGACGAGGCCCGCGCCCGCCCGGCCCCCCCCCACCCCCCCCTCCTCGGGCGCGGCCCTGCGAGGGCACTCGGAGCGCGAGTTTGCGCGTGCTCGCTCGCCTGGAGGAGGAGGAGGAGGAGGAGGAGGAGGAGGAGGAGGAGGAGGAGGAGGAGGAGGAGGAGAGAGGAGAGAGGAGGAGGAGAGAGGTCCAGCGTGAGCACAGGATGCATCAAGGATGCTGCAATGCGCCCGTCAGCATCAGGCCACCTCCCCACAGGTCAGCATTCCCGTCCACAGGGGGACGCCTTCCCCTGGATTGACGAGAACACCTGGTGAGCCTGCCTCTCAGGCGCGTCCCCGTCTTGACAAGGATTTGCCATCCACCCTTCTTGCTATCGTTAAGTCGGGCATGTCGCTCTACAGGAGGAATATTAACAAATAGTCAAACATAGGCTGGGAATGATTTATTGTTTTTAAGCATGTTCGGACTATTTTGTAGTTTTCGTCCAAAATCCCCCTGGAGGAGGACATGCCCGACCTACGGCTATCGGGAAAACGTAAGACTCGAGCAAGCCAGAGCTCGGGTGTGCCGACGTTTTTGGACGAGCGCGTCCTGGATTTGGACGGTCCAGTTTTGGGGGGATGTCTGCAGCGGGAGCTCGCATCAAGTTTCACATTGGGTCTCATCATGCTTGTTGATGGCCACGTCAGGCCAACCCGAGTCCCCCGTACCCGAGTCAAACGTCTTCCCGATGCCAGAACAAGGGCCAAGAGGCATGATGGTGGCGTTCAAGGAACTGTCAAGCGATACGCAGCCCCGTTTTGAAGTGGATCGGGGCTCCATCTGCGTATGTAAGTGTTGCACCTGTTCAAAGTACTGGGCAATTTCAGCGGAACTCTCAAGCGGGACCCGCATTTTGAAAAGTAGCCAGTATCCGCCCTCTCAATTATTACAAAGTTTGGAGTTTCGGGTCATTCAGTATGAGTGCGTCTGCAGCGATTGCCATATTTTGAAAACGAATTGGCTTACATGTTTGCACCAGGCGGGAGCAATGACATGCGCAGCGCTATGGCGAGAGCCGCATTTTGAACACGACCAACCCTCCCTCCTCGGAGCTGTCAGAACATATTGAAACGAATGCACGCGCGTTTCTTAAGTTGAGACACGCATTTCAAACGAAGGTGCACAGCGCTAAGGCGAGAGCCGTGCTCTGAAATTGAATGACCTTCATTGATGCAGCTGTCGGTGTTCTCTCATCGTCAGAAATGCAAACAGTGTCAGGCAAAACGCCCGTCGCGGCCTACGGAGATGTCTGGTGGTGTGACGGGGGGTTCTGCACCAGGAAGAGGAGTGGAAGATTGGCAGCAGCAACAGGAGTAGGAGAAGGATGAGGATACAAATGGGCAGGGGAGGGGAAGAGGGGGCGGGGAGTCAAGGGGGCAGCAGACGGAGGAGTAGGAGGAGGAGGAGGAGGCATGAGCAGAAGTAAATTGCCAGGTCTTTTCGGAAGGCTTCCCTGGGAGGAGCGGGGGAGGGAGCAGGATGGCGAGAGGGAAGGGACCCGAGCCAATGCAGGAGGGACAAGGGATGATCGGGGACGAGGAGCGGGGGAGGGGGAAATTGGGGGAAGGAGGGGCGAGAGGGGGACGGGGGCCAAGTGGCGTGCTAGTAGTACGACGAGGAAGCAAATGCAGGCGGAGGCGGGGAGTCAAGGGGGCAGCAGACGGAGGAGTAGGAGGAGGACGAGGAGGAGGAGGAGGAGGCATGAGCAGAAAGTAAACTGCCAGGTCTTTTCGGAAGGCTTCCCTGGGAGGAGCGGGGGAGGGAGCAGGATGGCGAGAGGGAAGGGACCCGAGCCAATGCAGGAGGGACAAGGGATGATCGGGGACGAGGAGCGAGGGAGGGGGAAATTGGGGGAAGGAGGGGCGAGAGGGGGACGGGGGCCAAGTGGCGTGCTAGTAGTACGACGAGGAAGCAAAGGCAGGCGGGGGCGGGGAGTCAAGGGGGCAGCAGACGGAGGAGTAGGAGGAGGACGAGGAGGAGGAGGAGGAGGAGGAGGAGGAGGCATGAGCAGAAAGTAAACTGCCAGGTCTTTTCGGAAGGCTTCCCTGGGAGGAGCGGGGGAGGGAGCAGGATGGCGAGAGGGAAGGGACCCGAGCCAATGCAGGAGGGACAAGGGATGATCGGGGACGAGGAGCGAGGGAGGGGGAAATTGGGGGAAGGAGGGGCGAGAGGGGGACGGGGGCCACGTGGCGTGCTAGTAGTACGACGAGGAAGCAAAGGCAGGCGGGGGCGGGGAGTCAATGGGGGCAGCAGACGGAGGAGTAGGAGGAGGACGAGGAGGAGG
>CAUYUJ010019649.1:464152-506652 GCA_963575745.1 Prorocentrum cordatum
TGTCGCCGACGCCCTCCTGGCGTTGCCCCTGGCCGAGCAGATCGCCCGCCAAGCCGCGGGCATCCAGCAGTCGGCCTGCCAGAACGACATCGGGCCTGCTGGACACGTCGCCTCAGCGCTGCTCGACAGCGATTCACAACACATTACGTCTGGTGCTGCCGCCGCCACGGTCGCAGATGTTGCCAGAGCTGACCTCCGCTCGCTCTCATCTGCAGTTTCGGCGTGCTGCTGGCACCTTGAGCGGAGGAGTTGGCACGGCATCGAGGCATCCGTCGTTGACGGCGTCGGCACCGAGTTGATTGCTTACATAGATTATGGAACGTACGATGGCGTGGATCTGAAGCTCTTGACACGAACATTCAACAGATTTTTCGCCCAGACGGTCCCAGCTCCAGAGTTGGCTTTTTGCGCCGAAGAGCTGGTTATTATTTAGAAGCTGAGGGATGAGATGAGTTTGTGCAGGAGGCCCGATACTTCGTATGGCTTCACCAAGGTTCAGCATGCTTCCAACGCTGTTGCGCTCGTATTTCGTGCTGGTGGTGTGATTCACTTTGTCATTGGCCACCTCAGCACGCTCCTGTTGGCCGTGGACAGGTCGACTGCAGAAACGCTTCTAGAGTGTATCCGTAAGCTTGACCCTGGATCGCCCTCTCGAGAAGCATTCCCACGCAAGATCCGCCTTGCCGATACAGATGGTGCCGCGTACAATGGCAGGACAGAGAGGGGCTTGATGTTTGGTCGCCAAGGGTGGTGGAACATACATGTGCATTGCGAAGTCCACTTCGCCTCCAACATGCACACCAAATCGATGGCGTTCCCTGCTGTTTCTCGGGACATCACAGGCATGGTCAATACAACTTTTGCGTTGAACAACTTCTGCATGATGCTCAGGTTCAGGGATTCGGCTAAGACGTGCATCGAGAATATGCTGACTATATACGGCCACGTGCACTTGGACGACGATGCGAAGAAATATAAAGATCTTGTTCTCGACGTGTTTTACGGAGCCGCCCCAGAGCACAGGGATAAGCGAGCAGCTTTGCTGAGGCTCGCACCAGGTGATTGGCGAGTTCGCGGTGATTACGCTCGGCAGAGGTTTGGCGACGAGACCGTTGAGCAGGTTGCAGATCTACTCGGAGATGTTTTGATTCCGATCTTGTATTCTCACGCTCCATTCGAATTCCCTCGGAACCGTTGGACTGGTCTGGACAAGACAATGGCCGACCATGGGGTTCCATGTTGCATACACAACCTTCACGCCGAGGCTTTTATCCAGTTTCGCACGGACATGGGCGAGAAGCTGGGGGGGGGTGGCGGCGCGCCGCCACCGCGCGTGCACTTCGATGCGGTTGAGGACGTCCACATTGCAGGCGCCCTGGAGGACGACGACCCAGCTGACTTGGACGACCTTGCCCCAGGGGCGGCTGCAGGTGCTGGTGAGGACCAGCTTCCTCGTGATTCCGCCGGGGCA
This sequence comes from Prorocentrum cordatum, assembly GCA_963575745.1. Taxonomy (NCBI): domain Eukaryota; class Dinophyceae; order Prorocentrales; family Prorocentraceae; genus Prorocentrum; species Prorocentrum cordatum. Next base: position 465,624 of record CAUYUJ010019649.1, read on the forward strand.
GCAGCGGCCGCCATGGCGAAGCAGAACATGGGGCAGAGACACAAGGCTCATGCGTGGATGGCAACTTTTCCTGCTGATAGACTTCTCGGGATCAGGTTCGCTGCTGATCCAATGGTGCACTACATGCACGCAAGGCTTCAGCATTCTGGTGACAAGTGGAAGACGATGATGTCTTTGAAGGCCATCCAGTCCAGCGACGTCAGCATTGCCCAAGCCCGTGAGTGGCCGTTGCTGCTAGCTGCTCAGGGTATCCTGGAACATGCCGCTTTGCAGGAGATCTCGACGTTGCATGATCGAGCAGCTCTGCTCGATTGCCTTCCACCAACGCAGAGGACCCTTTCCCTTTCGAATATGGTTTTCAAGCTTCTGTCCAGGCAGGCTGCTCTCCTCACGGAGCTCGCCGCGGTGCACGACACCTACCCGTTCGCATTGTTCATGTTGCTGGTGAACCCAGAGGTTGCCAAAGTTAAGTTGATGAGTATTTGCAGCAGCGGCATGGGCGAGTACACGAAAGGCTTCTTGGATTATTACGGCATCGATAATGTAGATGGAGAGTTCGCTTTGGCTGAACTGACGGCGATCTCAATGTTAGCCCAGTTGGATACAGTGCAGCTCGAGAATGGCAATGCTGGTATCAAGCACGTGTCAGACGTCTGGAGCACTCACGTTGTCTTACCGTCGATTGCGAAACTCAGCGCGCACAAGCTCATTTCGAAGCTCCGTTCTAGAATGCGTCATTGGACTACGCCGCCTGGCTGGAGGAAGCCCCGATGCACCCGTCGCAGGAGTTTGAAGGTCAAGAAAAAGGCGTTGAAGGCGAAGGCTGGGGGCAAGCTTGAGCCTGGGCCACACCAGCGACGCGGAGGAGGAGGTCTCTGGAGGCTCTTCGTCAGCATGAGGTGCCGAGGTTCTCATCGTTTCGACGCCAGGTCGCTCGCAGCTGAGCACAGGGCACTTTCGCAAGATGAGCTTGCCAGCATGCTTGAAGACGCTCGAGCTGCAACCCTCAGGCATCGTTATGGAGGCCACAGCTTCGGCAAGAGAGCGATGGATATCGACAGAGCTGTTGTGAGGGCTGCTAAGCAACGTCGTGGTCAAGCACTGTTGGACTCTACTTCGACCCCTGCGGTTGTCAGTGCTGGGTGTACTGATATTGTTCCAAGCGTGCAGGGTTTGGCGACGGCGCTCTCGACGTCGACTTACGATACTGAAGCCGTGCGCGTGGCCCGAAGGGAAGCAGAACATTCCATTGCATCATCTCTCAAGGTCCTCCGAGAAACTGCCAGCGAGAAGGCCCGACAAGCAGTTCGAGAGGCTGTCCCAGGTCTCTCCGACGTGGCTGGGGAGCTGAAGTGCCAGGCCTCCACCAAGCGAGAGTGCGTGTCTATGTGGTTCTTTTCTGCAGCGAAGCACGTTCCTCGACTCGTGGACGACATGGTGGAGAATAACAGGGAGCTGCTGGACTCCTTGGTTACTGAATGGGACGCGTCATTGCATGACGTTGTCGTTCACGCCGACCAGCCTCCAATGCCAGATGTTCCCAAGAGGCCGCCCCATGAGAAGTGGAGTTGTCAATATGCAGGCGTTTGCTTATGTGATGATGCAGGTGATGACAAGTGGGCTTTCAAGCTTTGGCTGTGCCGCATGATCTCACGCAGTTTTCCGACCAAGAAGTCGAAGTCGGCAGTTGATGATGGTGACATCTTGGTCAGGTTGCAGTCTTCGTATCTATCCGACTCTGAAGAATCAGATCTTGATCGTGAGCGAGTCGTCCCAGATGACATCGATATCTTCGTGCGCATCTCATTTATGAATTGGTCGCCCGTGAAGTTTGCTTGTCGGGTGCTGGAGTGGCCAGACCAGTCCATCGACGCTCGCGGGTACTTGCAGCTCCGAGGCACCGACGTCTACCACACGATGATGCGCCTGATCGACAACATTTTCAGGCACTCGTCCGAGTGGTCTTTTCGTTTGTACAGCGTGGTCGACGGCAACGAGCCCGTCGCCAACATCGACCCCAGGATGGTGCTCGTAGAGCACCTCGAGGTTCCCGACTTTGGCGGGAGGAAGAATTCAACGCGTAGGAGGCGTCAAAAAGCACCCCCGAAACCCCCGAAACACGGCAGTGACGACGACGACTTCTCCCCAAGAGAAGGGCCACTGAGCCCGATGGCAACTTCGGAGGAGGCGGACCTTTTCGGCAGTTTCTCTTCTGGCGACGAGGGGGTGCGCGAGGGTGAGCCGCACGAGGGCCTCCTCTTTGTCAGCGGCCTCAGTTCTGATGATGGGGATGGGGGCGATGACCAGCGTGTGGCGGGCGAGGTTTCCAGCCGCCGTGACCCGAGGGCCGATCCAGGATCCGACGATCCAGAGTCCGAACCGCCCGATGGCTTATTCGACTTCCCGCCGACCCCGTTCAGCTCTGGGTCTACTAGCTCGGACGGTGCAGAGGACGTGGAAGCGTCCGAGGACGCGCGGGTGAAACTTGTGAGGGGTGAAGGTCGTGAGCCGTGAGTCCCCCATGATCGTCAGTCGTGAAACCATCGGTTGGAACACCCCCCACCCCGAAGCCACCTTAAGTGCGGATCTGGGTTCCAGGAAAACACGGAGAAAGGAGGGGGGTTGAGGTGGATAATGCAGGGGCTGCGGGACAAGGGGGGTTGATGGGGCCCACGGTGACAAACTGCATGGCTTTCCATTGGAGGACCCCTCTGAGCTACTGGAGGCCCCTGGTGGTGATGACATTGGCGGTCCAGCTCATCCAGATCCCGTGGTCGACCCAGATCCACCGCCGCCGTGCGAGCTTGGCCCTGCAGATTCAGACTTTCGCATTCCAGGTGTTCGTGGGAAAGCGGTGCGTGCTATACGCGTCACTGGTGGTGCTCTCAGGCATTATGTGAGACCCGACGGGCACGGATTCGTGATTGCTGTTTGTACAACGCACGAAGAATGTAAGAAGCAGCGCACGCTCATGCGCTCTCATCGGTTAGGGGCCCACTGGGAGGCCCAAGGCCGTCCGTTAGGTTTTCTTTCTGCCTGGTTGGCCGCTGGTGGCGGCGTTGATTCGGCCTGGGAGCATAAGCACGCGCTTGCGTTGACTAGGCAGGATCGCATAGATGGGCGGGGCGCTCTGAAAGAGCACCCCGATGCTGAGTATTGGTTCGCCGACGGTTTCGAGCGGTGCAGGCGCCCAGGTGAGCCTGAGGAGCCCGACAATGAGCCTTAGCAAAACACGCACCACACAGCACTGGTAATTGTTTTCGTTCCGCATGACTCCTTTCCCCCTCCGTGCTCACCCCCTGGCAACCCCATCAGTGCCCACTACGGTCCTAGCTTGGCGCCTCCCCCCCCCTCTCCCCTCGGGTTGAACGCCTGCGGCCCCCAGCCCCCGACTCCAAACAGTTGCCCGATCGGATCGGCGATGACGGCCGTGTCCCGCTCGAGCAAATGCCGCCCCCATGAAGAGACGGAATCTGCCCCCCCTGGCTGCAGCTCGACCTGCCACCCGTCGCCGAGAGAGGGGTCGTTGCTCGAGAGGCGGGGGCGGGGCCTCCAGGGGCACCATCTGTTTTGGCAGGGCGGCCCGTGGAGGAGGCCGAGGAGGCAAAGGAAGGAAGGAGAGGATTGCGACGGCGCCGAAGATGGATGAGAGGAAGGGCCATCGCGAGAGGAATACGTGGAGGTCGAACGGACCGAATAGGAAGGCGAGGAGACGGCAGAAATGGAGGGAGGAGGAGGAACCTTATGCGTCCACACTGGGTGACGATACTGACAGCTGCGTGCCACTACCTCAACGGGGCATGGCCGTGACATGCGCTGGCACCGAGGGTGCGGCACGTCCCCCCAACCAGAGTTCAGGGAGTGGAAAAGGAGGATGAAAGTATAGCACGTGTATGGTGTGTAGCTGCGTGTATGGTTGTATTATGCGAGTATAGGATGAGGATTGCCAGTGGGAAGGGCGATGAGGGTACCCTGAGGGCTCTGAAGTGCTACAGGTCAGGCCCAAGTAGGTCGAGTCTCTGTTTTCCCACAAGGGCAGCAGGTCACCGTGTCAGTCGCAGCAGCCGCCCGAAACCATCCCAGATGACACGGTCAGGACCTGACGGGCCCAGTAGCCAGCCATAGCCTCCTGTAGCCTCAGCCCCACCAGGCCCACCAACGCATAGGCCCAGCATTGCCCGTCGCGTGAAGGAGCTCGTTGGGCGCCGCGGTGCGCGAGCACAGCTACACTCGTCATCACACGTGCCTTATTATTTCAATGGCCGTTTTCAGGCGCAAGTGCTGTCGCACCACAGCCGCCAACACCCTCTGCATACTGAGGCTGTTGCCGTCCAATAACTCAATACAACAAAGCACGAGCCCCAACCCACTGGTGATCAACCGTTGGTCGAAAACGGCTGGCCCTCCTGGCGCGCTGGCCAGGGGTGAAAGCATCGCGCATATAGGTGCCTCAAGCCTGCGACATAATGATTCAATTAACAACGTCAGAAAGAAGGGGCCCATGGGTCAGAGTACGAGTGGACTTGAACCAACGTGAGCATGTGCACGCAGTAAGCCATAATAAGAAAACTGAAAGACTGTAACTTTATACAGCGCTGATGTTGTTCATCGCACGGTTCAAGCTCTGAAAGGACCGCGGTCCCCTCGGACACGCATTTGCGCAACCGTACCCTGCGTCGCCGTCGCGCTGCGACTGTGTCGCGCCGACGTTCAGCCGCAAATCTGGAAATTGCTGGCGGTGCCTTGCGCGGTGGCGCTCAGGTGGTGGGCGCTGCGTTCGGCTGCACCATTCGCGGTTCGCCACGAGGTGAACGGCCCGCTTGCCTAGTCACTGGTTAACCAGAGGCGTTGTGCGATTCTAACCGCGCACGGCTGTCCGAACTGGGCAGCGGTGGTCCCGTTGCCCACCCTGCGACCGCGGAGCGGCGCGCAACTCCGACGTGCCACGTTAGCCCCGTCCGTGGCGCATGTCGCGGGACATCGTGGCGGTTGCGCGGCCTGGGGCATGGAATATCGCTTCGCGTGTTCCCTCGGCGCAGGGCGGTAGCCACTTGCATTCGCAGTGTTGCGTGGCATGCATCTAATGAGCGCGCCTCTGGCGCTGCCACTCCCAAATATGACTGGCCGCGCACGCATGCACCAAAGTGAACTGCCTCGGGTTAGGCGCTGAAAAACGATGCCCCGCTCGCGTGCGTGACAGGCAGCGCCAAGTCCGATGTCCATCATTCGCTCGCCCACGGCCTCGGCGTTGTCCATGAGTTCGCAGTCGTTGCGTCCTGGGCGCGCTGGTCTGCGCGGGTTGCACTTCAACTCAGCAAGCCACGTTTGTCGGGCGCAGCGGTAGTTCTACAGGGGCAATGCAAACGAAGAACACGGGCGCACAATAGCGCCAGTGTTGCTGTGCCAGGTGTAGGCCCGCGGCGCACTTGTAGACATGCGGCAGCGACTTGCATGGCGGGAAGCGGGAAGCGCTCGCCATGGGGATTGGGACAGCATGGTTCTGCGGCGGGCTAAAAAAACGCAACCGCTGGTGCCTCCGACGTCGACATCTAAGCCGTCTTGGCAGCATGCGGCCTGCGAGTGCGCTTCAGCGCGCGCAGCGGAACCAGGTGGCACGTCAATGCCGTAGGTCGGCACCGTATCAACTCGCTGGTTGCGCGATTTAGTCTGGCCGCGCAGGCGGCCAGACGCCGCGCCATTTCGCGTCGGCGGAGGCGGCGCGAGAGACATGCGCCGAGCAGTGGGCCCACACGAGAGGGCGCGTCGGTGGCAGCATGCTAAGACCGCGGCCTTTGTGAGCAGCGCTGCGCCGTCTGCCCCCCTCCCCCATGGCGCGCATCTCAGCCGCGCAGCGCGCCCTTCGGTTTGGCGCTGCGGTTTCGGGTCAGCGCCCGCGTAATGCGTCGGCAATGCCCCTGTGCGTTGGCGGCGGGCCCCGAGTTCCGAAACGAGCGGCGTCGCCATCCGCTTGCGACCGCGATTGGTTGGCGCGCACACGGTGCGACTGCACGCGCGAGGCGCACTTGTTCTTGTCACGTGTATCGGAACACGTCGGGCGGGTGGGGGGCTCGCACGTGGGCCGCCCAAACTTTGCGTCGGAGCCCTACGTGCGCCTTGTCACGCCAGCGCACATGTCCTTCCAGCTTCAGCCAGCGCACCTCGACCAAACGAGCTCTAATCTCGTTGCGACATGCACGCCATGTCACGTGCGCCATCGGGGCCGAGTTGGGCTCAAGCGCACCGTCCCAGTGGGGCCCCAGCGCGTTCTCAACGGCAGCGTGGGCGAGGTGGGCGGGCCAGGTGGCGCTTGGCCCACCGACTTGGCGTCGCATCTCAACAACAAGCTGGCGCTGTGGGCGAACAGGCAACAATGCCAGTTCGGTGGTGTAGCTCGTCCGTTGCACAATGCGTCGCGCGCAGCGTAGTTTGCGAAAGTGTGCTTCGTGCTCGGCAGCGTTCGCCGCGCGATGCGTCGCGGCGGTCGGGGCCGCCAGCGGCGCGGCGCGGGCTGGCGGCGCCGCCTCCGATGGAAGCGCGCGGGGCGCGTTCGCGCGCGGGGGCGGTGGCGGCCGACGGCCGCGATGGCTGCTGCAACGGTTTGGCGTGCAAGCGGCTTGGCGCGCGCGCGGGCGCGAAACGGCGCGCGGTTGACGGTCGGCGGCGCGGGAAGGGCGTCGTCGCCGACGTGCTTCCACGTGCCCGCGGTGCCCGCGCGTGCGTCATTCGTGGTCGGGCGTCTGCGCCATCAAGCGCAGGTCCGCGCGCGCGTTGGACGTGCACGTCTGAAGCCCAGTGGCTTTCGGCATCGCTGCGCTCGCGCAGCGGCCTCGGCGCGCCGCGCCGAGGCGTCGGGCGCGCGTCGGCGCGGCCGTCGCGCAGGGCGCAGTGCGCCCCGCGCGCATCGATTCGGCAAATCGGATTTTCCAAATCGTCCCGCGCAGATCGACGGGGGAAAATTTTTTTACTGTCGGGGGGAAATTTCTTTACTACGGAGGAAAATCGGATTTTCCAAATCGTTCCGCGGAGGAACGCACAGCCGCGCCCGCCAGCCATGTCGTCCTGCGCGGGTCGGCAAGCCCCCCCCCCCAGCTGGACCGCGCAAGTGCGGCCTGTCCTGGGCGGTGGCCGACGGCGCCCGAGTGCGCTTGCGTTTGAACAGGGGTTGCCAGCTAGATGCGTTGATGAGAGAACGGCCGATATGGCTTGACTACATAATATCATCTTAGGCACCGAACTGGTCCGAAATTTTGCAAAGTACCCCCCCCCCCTGCGCGTTTCTCCCGCCCAGGTTCTCTCCCTGGCAATTCTGGCGCAGGTTGCCAGATTCGCTCGCGGTGGCGCTTGCGTCGGGGGACAAGCTGCCGCGACTGGAATTCATCAGCGGGCGCGTCGCGCCCCGCTGCCGCGCGGTGCGTCAGCTGTCGTCGCCGCGCCCTTCTCGGGCGCGCCCGCGCTCGGACGCGCGGGCGCCCCTCGCGGACGTCGGCTGCGGGCTTGCTCGGGGGTCGCGCGCGCGCGCCCGCTCGGGCCCGCCATGTTGAAGTTTTGTTGGCGCTCGCAGCGGTCTGCGCGGACGGGTGCCGCCGCGGCTCAAGGGCGCGCGCCGCGTGAACTCTGCGCGGCTGGGCCCCGGGTGGCAAGGGCCAGCCGCTGGTCCGCGATGGCTTGGTCGACCGAGGCAACTGGCCCCCGCAGGCGCGGGGCGGCGCGCGTCGGCATGGGATTGCGCATGGGCGGCAGCGCGGGAGGCGGGCGCGAGATGCGGCATGGGCGCGGGCGGGGGGCGGGGCCAGCGGGGCGACCGAGGCCAGGGGCGGGGTGGCGCGCTTGCAGTGCGCAGCGGGGGTAGGCGTCGCGCGCCGAAAGGGCAGTTGGCTCTGCGCTCGCTGATGTGCGAGCGCGGCAGTCGAACGCGCCGCGGCGGCGCGGCGCGCCCTCCCTTCATCTGCGCGCGGCGGCTGCGCTTAGCGCCAGGCATGTCGCAGCTACCCTCGCAGCGCCGACGCCGCGGCCGCGCGCGCTCGTTCGGCGCGCCCGCGCCGCGGCGGCCCGCTGGACGGCGGCAGCGGGCAAGCCGCCCCCGCCGCTCGGGCGACCAACGCGCGCCGCGCGCGGGAAGGCCCCCAATGCGAGACTTATGCTTGGGCTGCAATGTCGGGTGCGGGAAGCTTCTTGCGCCGCTCCTTATCGGCGCGCTGAGCGCGCGCCCACGGTGGCGCTCGCGCGCCCAAGGTCGCGCTCGCGCGCGCCGAGCGCCTCGGTGAGGGAGCTGGCCGCGCGCGCCCATCAGGGGGCGCCGCGCGCCCTCGCGCAGCTTCCTCGCGGCGCAGCGCACAGCGCATCCAAGCGGGAAGCGCTGGGCGTTCTCCGATCGGCGCGTTAAGGACAAGGCTGCGGCAGCGGCGGCGGCGCGCGAGCGGGCGGGCGCGCCGCGGAGGGCACGCGCGCGGTTTGGCCGTCGCGGGCGCCGACGCCACGGCCGAAAGACGGCGCGTTCGCGGTGCGACCCGACGTTGCGAGCACGGAACAGCGAGCATTGGCGTTGGCCCATGGAGCTCTTCGGCCACAGCTCGTCGGGAGGTCGAACTATGCTGGCAGCGTCTAGCTGGCTCTTCGCGGCAGCGCGCCGCGTCCCGCGGCGGGCCCGACGTGCGTCGACAATCTGGAACGCGCCCGCAAGGCGGCAAGGGAGGGCGCGGACAGCCCAAGCGGCCTCGAGGCTGCGACGACAACGGCCTGCGCGAAAAAGGCGCGGTGAACACGAGAGGTTGGATCTGTCTGCGCAGCGTCGGCGCCTCGCGCGCGCGTCGGTTCGGCTGGGTCTGCCAATGTCGCGCGCGGCGGGGCGATTGCCAGGTCTGGTTGCCGCGCGAGACGCATCGGCGCGCGTGGCCAGCGAACGGACATTGTAGATGTCGCGGCTTCGTCATAGCAGCTTGGCCCGCGGCGATGCGCATGTTCTGCCGCGCTCCAGGCTTCTTGCCAAGGCTGTTTGCGTCAATTGGGCTTCGGGCCTCTTTTGCTGCGCTCTTATCGCCCGCCTGCGCGGCGGGCTTGAGGGCGCGCCCTCTCGGGCGGCCCCGACGGGGGCTGCCATCTGTGACTTAGCGGTGCGTTGCACCGACTAACCCAAGCGCGTTGCGTCCGTCTTTCGTGCTAAGTAATCACGGACATCCCGATGCGGTTTCAGAGTAGCTTCGATATTGGTAGGCAATGATAACTACAGCGAAAGTCGCGAGCAATGGGCCAGCCTTTTGGCGCGAAAGAGCGAAGCTACACTCGCGTGGGGCATCGCCACGGACACCCACTGTCCTTGCATGGGGGAGCTAGTAACCACGACACTAACACGCCCGCCGACGGTCAACCACGCGTCATGCGTCGGGTCCGTCAGGCATGCGTGACGGGGCGTGCGTTTAGTCATTTGTTGCCCCCGAATATTAAAACACACCCAGTGAGTGTGCGCGGCAAGGTGCATTCAAGGTCGAACGCCAAATCCTGTCCGACGCCTTGCATCATACATGTCCTTCAGAGCAGCCCCCTTGGATGTTGAAGGCGGTCGGTGCGCATGTCCGTCATATTTGTGCGCCGAGGTTCCAGAGCCCCAGCACCTTCGCACTTGCAGTTTTTTTAGCACGAGGCCTCTTTCAATGTGCGTCTCGGTAGCAGACTCCATCTCGTCATCTTTCTCAGCGGCATTCGCCTTTTGCTGCTGCATGCGGGCGATTGTATTCCTCAGGTTGATGACTCGGCGCTTCGGGCAAGACCGCGCAGCTGCGTTTGTAAACGATGGCGTCTTGCACCGCCTTTTTGAAGCGCCTCCAGGTCACTGGGCGCAGCAATCCCACGACGCGCGGAGAGTGCCCGCGCTTCTCCGCAGTGCAGAGGGAAAGTCAGATGATGATTCGTCCGCGCGAGCCAGTGTGAGAGACCGAGCTCGTTGGCTCTGTCTTCAATCTCCTCGCCCACTCTGGACGCCCTTTCTAGAGGATATGCACCACCCTTTCTTTCCTCAGCTCCCCCCTCTTTGCATACTTGCATTATTGCACGGTTTATTCTAAGCAGTTCCGCACATTTGCTTTCCGATTGCGTCTCGAAGGCGAGGGCCCAAGCCCAAGCACCCTGTGCGAGTGATCGCTGGAGACCTCCGCTCTCCTTCCTCCGATCGTCGACGTTTTGGTCGCGGTCGTTTCTCTGGTCGTGGTCCAGGCCCTCCTTTCATCGAAGGGCCATGAGCTTGCCAAGGTGCCCTGAAAATTGGTATGTTTCGGAAGCCATCCCACACCAATCTGGGTTCGTGCGCGCGTGCAGCTCGCCCCACAGAGTCTATGGAAGGTGGCGTTCTTGGAAGTTCAGGAAGAGGGGCGCGATGTCATATCTTCGGGAGGGGTTCGCAGAGAGCTCCATATGGCGTAGAAGGGGGAACCAATAAAGGGCCCAGCCTCCTCCCAGCGTCTTGCGTCTGAACCATTAGTCCACGGGTCCTGCATCTACAGTCTCAGGACTTTTCGGGGACAACGCCTACAACAGTTTTCAAATAATAGCTTGCTCGGTCACCCGTGCGCGCGTCCAGTCGGCAGAAGGCTCACACATTGGAGCTTGGGCCATGTTTGGACAGAAGGGTCATAGCAGGGGTTGTTCAGAAGCCATCTCTGAAGTTGAACGCCAACCGCTGGCAAGATGTCTTGCCTCTCTAGGTTGTGGGTGTAGTCCAACGTTGTTCCCGCTCGATGTGCGTGACCTTTGCCATCGATAACGCCATATACGAGCATCTCATGTTCGCTTGGCCCACCCCTTCTTCTGTGGTCAACAACTGCTTCGGCGCGTAGGTATGTGGGGGGGTCCAAACAAACAAACAAAGTGACAACGCTCCGAGTGCCAAAAAGCAGGGGTGTGACCCGCAGTGTGCCCATTCTCGTTAGCGTGTCTGTGTGGTGTCTCTCGCCCTGCGCCTCAAATCATCGGATTGCGTTGCATGTGGTACGCAGTTGCAAATATGTGTGTTTGCATTGCATTGGAGGGCGGCGATGTCCTGGCGTTCCGCACGGATGTATAGCGGGGCCTAAGTGCCATGAGACATGATGCTGTTGTTGGCAAGTGTCGATGTCAATGCGATGGTGATGATCATGGTGATGGAAGCCGTTTTGGCTTTGACAGTGTACTGGCGCACACTCACCAGCGAGGCTGGCCCGCTGTGTCAGCGGCGCGGGGTAGACTCCAACCCGCGGTGCCTCCTTCAGCGGCTTGCTTCTGGGCTCCTCGCGGGCCGATGGGGGGCAAGAAGGCTGCGGCCACTGACGACGGAGCGTCTGCACCGCAGGCGAAGCGTGGCAAGAGGGCCTCCTCGGCAGTAGCTGGATGTGCTTGCGGGTCCTGCGGCGAGAAGTGCTTGCCAGATTGCTCCAACTGGGCCGAGAAGGAGCTTCAGGTGGACGCGAGGAATAACAATGTCATGGTTCCGATCGGGCCCGTGTGCGAAGGATGTGCCGTCTTCGCCGCCTTGAGGTACATTGACGTCGCCGCCTTGTGCAAGGCGAAGCAGCAGGCTGATGAGAAGGGCAAGCCGAGTCCATACCAGAAGGACTTATCAGAACACAAGGCTTCGATCATGCATCCCCATTCTCCGACACCATGGGGCAAGTGCGAGGTCTATAAGGAGACGATCGGCGGCGTGTATGTCGAGGAGGCCGCGGCGTTCGAGAACAAGGACTCCTTCCATCAGACCTACGGGGTGGCCATGGAGGACGTCAAGTTGGCTGGATTGAGGCGTGACTTCCCTGGTGGCAAGGCCGAGTCGGGCTTGCTGCGGCCCTGCGGCGCCTCCGATGCCACGAGCAGTGCTGGTGCTCCAGCACCGAAGGTGGTGAGGTACCTGAACACCCGCATCGTGATGAGGCAGCCTCTCATGAAGCAGCACGCGTTCGAGTCGCAGAGCCAGGTGACCTTCGACAACGAGTTGCAGCGGGTTCACGACATGTGGGGCGGTGCGTTCGCGAGCAAGTACCAGCCGAGGAACAAGGGCATCAAGACTTACACCGACGAGCAGGTCAAGGAGGCCGTCGAGGAGTTCGAGCGCAAGAAGGAGTCCCAGAAGCACCAGGGCCTGCCGACAATGCACGGGGTTGCGGCAGCCGCGCGTGCACCTTCAGCTTCGCCGCCTCCGAGTGGAGCTGGCCGGCCTGGTGCCGGAGGGTGCAGCGGGGCAGCGAGTTCTGGAGGAGGAGGGACGCCGTTCGTCTCCCCGATGGCTACGAAAGCATCCCCGAGAACGGCAATGCTGCTCAGGCTTCAAGACGGGACGCCAGGAGACGATACCAGGTCGGTGCTGTCTGGTGTTGATGGTCCTAGTGCAGCAGCTGGCAGCAACGCGTCTCGCCGTGGCTCTGGCAGCCCCGCCCCCTCAGCGGCAGGCGCCGACGCAGTGTTGCCAGTGACGGCGCAGCTGGCCGACTTGGACGCTGACTGCCACGACGACTGCGACTTGGGGGAGACGCAGGCTCGCATTCGGTCGCCAGATTTCTGGTACAGCGTCTGCACGGTCGCGAACGCCTTCGCCAGGGGTCCCAAGCTCACCAGGCGCATGCAGTGGGCTCGCAACTGTGTCAGGCGCCTGCTTGGAGCAGTTGCGACTACGCTTCAGGCGCGGTGGTCTTCCTCCCTTCATCCGTTTCCTCTTATCTCTCCTCCTAAACCTGCTCTCTTCACCTCCTCCTTCCCGTCCCCCTTCTTGTCCTCCTTCTCCTCCTTCCTCAGCGCCTGCATCATTATCCTCCTTACTCTCCTTCCTACTCTCCTCCTTTCCCGCATTCCTCATTACTGTCCTTCCTCAGTGTCTGCGTCGCTCTCCTCAGCCTCCCCCCTACTCTCCTTCCTCAGTGCCTGCATCGCTCTGCTCCGTCCTCAGCTTCCTGTCCTTCCTACTCTCCTCCTTGCTCCTCTTCCCCTCCCCCCATCGTGTCATCCTATCATCATCCTTCACCTTCTCCTTCTCTGGCTCGTCTCGCCTCTTCTTCTCCTCGTTCCTCCCATTCTCCTTTCCGTTATCCTTAGTTCACTGCTCTCCGCAGCCAGCCCCTTCCATTTCGTCGCAGTTGTTTCGTATTCTTGCCCGCTTCCCCCGTGCAGGCTGGCAGATTGGAGACCTTCTTGGACAAGACCGACGCCGCGATCGCCCTGATGGACGAGCTTGCAGCGACCCCCTCTGGCAGCGAGAGCTCGTGGAAGGATGCTCGCGCGCTCCACGGGATGAATGTCGAGTGCCCAGACCATGTGGTCGTGAAGCTCACGCGCGCGCTGGCCTGCCAGAACATGCTCCTCGTCTTCGCGAAGGCCGAAGAGGATGGCGCTCTACTGGCGAACGTCTCCGACGTGGTCGCAGTGGCGAACCCGTTCAGGAGCATGGGCGACAACGTCGTCGGCGGGGAGGCGCACTCGGACAGCTTGCAGGAGGACGCGGACGTCCAGCTCGTCGCGGATTCGCCAGGGTTCGATCTGCTCAGCCCCAGGGTTTCCCACCTCCGTCTTGGGCTCAACGAGAGGGTCCTGGAGTGTGGCAAGGTTGTTGTCAACGAGCTGATCCCCATGGTTGCTCAGCGCGGGGAGGATGCCCTCGAAATCATGCTCTCGCTGTGCACGTCCTTGGAGTCGACCTTCGAGGCTGCGCTCGAGGATTTGGATATGGTCCCTGAGGCTACGCACGATCTCCTGGATGCGATCCGCGCTGTCATTGGAGTCGTGTCCAGCACTCCTGCGTCGCACCATTTTGCTGCGCTCCAGACGGCGACGAAGGAGTTCCAGGACAAGATGGAGACCATCAGAGCCAATGCCATGCTTGCCCTCTACCACGGTGACTTCTACAAGCGCAGGGCCATCCACGTGTTCAAGCATACTCCCGACATGGCGTCTGCAGTGGAGACGATGGACGCCGCGATGAAGGCTATGGATAGGTTGAGCGGTTTCGGACCAGATGGCGTTGAGTTCACCAACACCTTCACCTCGTCCTTGGTGCAGCTTCAGCGCGCACAGCAGGTATTGACGCCAGGTGCTACCAAGCAGTGGGAGATCAAGCTCGTTCACAGTTTGCAGCGCGCCTGGGAGTCGATCGGCACTTCTAAGGGCGTCGTGCTCACGAAGATCGAGGTGGAGAACTTGGCTCGCTGCGCGGAGTCTGCGAAGGACGTGTGGCCGTCCGAGAACGTGATCGACGACATTATCATCTGGTGTGCCTCTACTGCGCAAGCCGTGGCTGCGACTGAGCGTGACGAGACAGTCTCTGCCAGCATCTCGGTTTGCTTCGACCCAGAGTTTGATGTTCAGAAGTTCGTTGACGCCCTCAAGGCGGAGAAGCAGAAGAAGTGCCCGAAGTTTGCAGATGACTCCAAGGTCGGCGCGCTGCTCAAGCGCGGGGTCGCCGCAGTGCACGTCCTTTACCAGACTGGCGATGTGACGCAGACACTTCTAGGTGAGGCGGTCGTCCTCGCGGAGTCCGTATTGCATCCGAGTGACCTCGGACAGGGTTGGAAGGCATTCGCATCGTGCTTGCAGCTGGAGGCCGACATCGCCCTCACCTTTGAGACCATGAAGGAAAGCGACTTGATCGACGCCCAGGCTGCCGATGACCCCGCGGCCATGATCAAGCGCCTTCTCGCCCAGATGGTGGAGTGCGACAGGCACTCGTGTTCTCTGCCAGAGGAGCTCCACTCGAAGAAGATGAGCGACGCGTTTGGTGAGTACAAGCGGTGCACTTCGGAGATCAAGAATGCTCACGCCAACGATGCCCTTGAGAACCTGACCACTGCGATGGCCGACAACAAGAACCGCCAGCATGGCGGAGAGGACGGCCAGAGTTGGCGTTCCAGCCTGGCGGACACCTCGACGTTGACCGACTGCTTCGACACCTGCGCCGAGTCGTTGTTCCAGCAGCCCGACTTGTATGTGCAGGCGGAGCGGATCCAGAAGGCGGTGCAGAGCTACCAGGACGCCTGCCACCTCGTCGGGTTGCCGACGGACGCCGACATCATCACGGATGCTGGCGTGATGGTCTCTGCGCTAGGGGTCACGCGCACGGAGGCGCTGCTGTTGCGCCTCTTCAACGTCGACGGTTTGGCCCAGTGGGGGCCCGAGGAGCGCGACACGAAGACGCGCCAGATCAAGCGCGAGTGCCAGAAGTTTGGCAAGTGGCAGAGTGTGTTCAAGCCCATTAGGGATCGGGCCGCGGAGGCCATGAAGAGGAAGTAGGAGAGGTGCGAAGGGCCATCGACGCCAACATCGCGGGTGATGCTAAGGTTTAGCGCGGTAGATTCCAGAGTGAGGCCCCCCACGGGGGCCTCGATCACGGTCCCACTGTTAGAGTCTACCATTGGCCTCGGCATTGCCCTCGATCGTGGCTTCGGTGGGCCCTGTGGGGAATACCTCGCCTGGCATCTGGTGGAAAGCGTTGAACGATGATGGTGAGTACGAATAGTAAGGATGAGACTAACAGAAAGAGAATAATAAGTCATGAGGGTATAACAAAACAAACCCATGTTTAAACACACGTGTTTCTACCAGATAATGTTTAAGAGCGGCTCCGCTGCCAGCGGAGCCCGAGGTGTCAGAGCGGCGCAGTCCGTCGCACCGCCAGCCTTGGAAAAGCGACGGAGCGGGAGAAGGGTGGTTGAGGGCCGTGGAAGGCCCGAGGAGAGGAGGGAGGGAGGAGGAGGGGCAGAGGAGAGGAAGAACGGAAGGGGAGGGAGGAAGACGAGGGAGGGAGGAGGGGGGAGGAAGGAGGCAGGAGCCCCCCGCCCCCGCCGCCCGTCCTTCGGGCGCGTCCTGGACACGAAGGCCAGCCACCGCCGCTCCAACCCGCCAGGAGGGAGGAGGACGAGGAAGGAGGAGTGGCAGGAAAAGGAGCGAGGAGGAGGACACTAAGTGAAGGAGGGGGGAGAGGAGAGGGAGGAGGAGGAGGAGGGAGGAGGAGGAGGGGGAAGGAGAAGGAGGGGGAGGAGGAGGGGGCACGAGGAGGAGGAGGAGGCGGAGGAGGAAGGTGCCCTCCTCCTCCTTATCCCTCCTCCTCCCCCTCCCCCTTTCACTCCTCCTCCTCCTTCTCCGCGCGCTCGTGCTCGCCCCCCCTTTTGGTAAAGCCACCCCTCCTCAAACGAGTCGGCGGTGTCTGACCCCCGCGAGCACCTGCGAGCACCCACCCACCCCCACAAGCACCCACGAGCATCCACCCACGAGCAACGACCGATGACAATTTCTAAAAATTCAACCGAAATTGTAAATCCACGCAGTACGATTGCAGGACGATTGCGGGTCGATTGCGGGTCGATTTGCGCGCCGCGCGCGAAACGGTTGCGGGTCGCCAGCGGATCGATTTGAAAATCTATGCAGGACGACCCGCGGGTCAAAATCAGGACGCCTTGCAGGACGATCGCCCCCCCCCCCCCCCTGTAGCAGACACCGCCGACTCGGCACTACTACTACTACTGCTACTACTGCTGCTGCTACTACTACTACTGCTACTACCTGTTCTACTACTACTACCACCTACTACGATTATTACTACTACTGTTACTACGACTACTACTACTATTACGACTACACGCGCTACGACTACGACTACGACGTTGACAACAGTTACTACTACTATTACTACTACTACTACTACTACTACTACTACTACTACTACTACTACTACTACTACTACTACTACTACTACTAGTGCTACTAGTGCTACTACTACTACTACCACTACTACTACTACCACTACTACCGCTACTACTACTCACTACTACCACTACTACTACTACTGTTACTTCTGCTGCTTTTACTACGACGACTATCACCATTACTAGTTCTACTACTACTACTACTACTACTACTACTACTACTACTACTACTACTACTATTATTACTGCTACTACTACTACGACTAAGACTACCACTACTACTACTACTACTACTATTACTACTACTACTACTACTACTACTACTACTACTACTACTACTACTACTACTACAACTACAACTACTACTACTACTACTACTACTACTACTACTACTACTACTACTACTACTACTACTACTAGGGTCAAACTTCCTTCGTGTCTACTAAGAATGAATGGGTAAGGGTTCGGGTCCGGGTCCGGGTCTGGGTTCGGGTTCTACACTGTCATATAAAACCGAATAGAATAACATAGAATAGTATGATTTTAATCGTACACGAAGCAAAAGTTCGGAAACCCACAATTTCGCCATTCGTCGATCGGAAAACAACACGCGGGCTATAGACCTAATAGTACACGAAGATGACGTTCGGAAGCCTACTGATTCTAATTGTACACGAAGAAGGGGTTCGGAAACCCACAATTTCGCCATTCGTTCGTAAGAAAACAATACAGGGACTATAGAGCCAATAGTACACGAAGGTGAGGTTCGCAAACCCATTGTGGAAGACGAGAAAACAGCGTTACTCTTTTCCTGCTCGCTTTCCTCTTCCCCATCCTCCCCCTCCTCCTCCTCCTCCTCCTCCTCCCCCTCCTCTTCCTCCTCCTCCTCCTCCTCTTCCTCCTCTTCCTCCTAGCCATCACGAACCCGAAACGAATAAAACCAGAATGCGCTCCCGAAGAAAACCAGAACGACGTCCTTATGAAAACCCACTCTCCAGAGGGCCACGATCCTCGTGAGGGGTGTTCCCGCATTGGGCGTCGGTGGGCCGTCGGCAGCGCTCCACAGTGGGCCAGGGCCACGATCCATGTGAGAGGTGTGCCGGACTTCAGCGTCGGGCGGCGATCCAAATGTGGCGTGGTCTACGATCCGTCTGAGGGGTGCGCCGACATTGCTCATCGGTGGGCCGTCGGCACCGCTCCCAGGTGGGCCAGGACACGATCCTCGTGAGCGGCGTGCCGGAATTGGACGTCGGTGGGCCTTCGGCAGCGCTCCCAATTGGACCAGGGCCACGATCCTAGTGAAATGCGCGCCGGAATCGCGCGTCGGAGGGCCAGGCCCACGATCTTCGAGAGGGTTGTGCCGAAATGAAGCGGCTGGCAGTGGCGGTTGCTCCAAATCCGACGTCGACACGAAGGACAGGTGTAAAACTGCGATTTTGTTCAATTTTAATGCGAATCCAATCTACAGCCTCTACAGCGAATAGTGCACGAAGGTAGGCATTGGCGCGAAAGACACGAAGGCCAGGTTTGAAATTACGGTTTTCGTAACTCCCCTTTGTAAGAGTTCTATTTGGCCTGATACAAAAGAGGAGTACACGAAGGTGGTGTTTGTAGCGACACGAAGACCATGTGCACCCCTACTACTACCACTTACTACTACTACTACTACTACTACTACTACTACTACTACTACTACTACTACTACTACTACTACTACTACGACTACTACTACTACTACTACTACTACTACTACTACTACTACTACTACTACTACTACTACTACTACTACTACTACTACTACTCCTACTACTACTACTACTACTACTACTACTACTACTACTACTACTACTACTACTACTACTACTACTACTACTACTACTACTACTACTACTACTACGACTACTACTACTACTACTACTACTACTACTACTACTACTACTACTACTACTACTACTTATACTGACTACTACTTACTACTACTATACTACTACTACTACTACTACTACACTATTACTACTACTACTTACTACTGACTACTACTACTACTACTACTACTACATGCTGCTAGCTACGCTGCTTGACTGATCGCTGCTGCGGCTATACTACTACTACTATTACTACTACTGTAGCTTACTCCATTACTCGCTACTCATACTGCACTACTACTCACTACACTACTACTACTACTACTACTACTACTACTACTGCAGACCCTACTTACTACTACTATTACGGCTACGGCTACGACGACGACGACGACACGACGACGGACGACGACGACGACCGGACGACTACTACAATACTACTATACCACTACTATTAATACTACTGCTACTGCTATCATTACTACTACTTACTTACTACTACTATACTACTATTACTACTACCGCTACTACTACTTTACTCTAATACCCACTACTACTACTAATACTACTACTTAATTACTTAATTACACTACTGCTACTACGACTATACTACAAACGCGTAACTACTATATACTACTACTACGACTACGGACATACTCAACTACTACTACTACTAATACTACTACTACTACTACGACGACTACTACTACTACTACTACTACTACTACTACCACTACTACTACTACTACTACTACTACTACTGCTACTACCAGTATTACAACTATTACTATTACTACTACTACTACTACTACTACTACTACTACTACTATTACTACTACTACTTCGACTACTACTACTACTACTACTACGACTACTACTACTACTACTATTACTACTACTACTACTACGACGACTACTACTACTATTACTACCACTACTACTACTACTACTACTACTACTACTACTACTACTACTACTACTACTACTACTACTACTACTATTACTATTGTCCGTAATGGCTTCGCCCCTGCCGCCGGCCCCCTGTCTATCAGAATTGGATATATCAGAGTCGCGCGGTTGCGTCCCAGCGCTGCTTTGCCGCATTTGGGAACATCATGCGGGGGCGGATGGGAATCATCAGCGCATACTGAGACGTTGGCGTTATCTGAGTGGTTTCGGCCCATCCGCCACCGTACCTGGGTTGTGTGTGTGAGGTCTGAGGCCTCTTGTATATGTGTTGTGGTGTCGTGGGGAACCTCTCGGAGGCCTCGCGGGGGCGGTTTGAGCGCCTCTTTGGGGCTTCTTGAGGCATCGTGGGGTATCTTCTGGACCTCTTGTAGACCTCTTGAGCGCTCCTTTTGGGCGCCTCTTGGCCGCCTCTCGGGGCCTCCTGGGGGCTTGCCGGGGCACAGCTATTGAATTTTCGGTTTGCGGTTCCCTGCTTTGGCCCCTCTTGGGGCTGTGTTGAGGCCCTGTTGGGCCGTCTTGAGCGCTCCTCGGGCCATTTTGAAACCCTCTTGGGCCGTCTTGGGGCCCCTTTAGAGGCGTCTTGTGGGCTGTCCGGGGGCGGTCATGGGAGTTTCTTTAGCCGTCTTGGAACGTCGAAAAAGCCGATCACGCGAGAAGGCCACAATTTTTCGAACACCTGCATGATTTCTACGATTTGGCATCCTGGTGGACTCTCGGGAGGCCTCTTGGAACGCTCTTTGGGTCGTCTTGGAACCATCTTTGGGCGCCTTGTAACACTCTTGGCCTCGGCAATCCGGATATGGTGTGATTTGCCAAGGTTTATGGTTTCGGGGGACGAAACACATGTACATTAAAGGGGATTGTGGCCCCGGAGACGCGCAGTTTTCGTGAGTTTACATTTTACGATGAATTATGGCCTCGTTGGCGCGAATCTCATACGTAGCACCCCGCAATCGCGGATAAGAGTGAGGGTGCGGGCGCGGGCGACGCGGGCGTCGAGCCGGCGGACCTCGTGGCCTTCACCTTCCCTGTCGATGGCGCCTTTCTCCTTCTCCTCCTCATCCTCCTCCTGCTCTCCTCCTCTTCCTCGTCCGCGTCCTCGTCCTCATCGTCGTCGTCGTCGTCGTCCGCCTCTTCCTCCTCCTCTACCCTCCTCCTCCTCCTTTTCCTCCTTTTCCTCCTCCTCCTCCTCCTCCTCCTCCTCCTCCTCCTCCTCCTCCTCCTCCTCCTGTTCCTTCCCCATCCCGACCCTCCCCCTCCTCCTTGCCGTCGTCGTCGTCCTCCTCCTCCCCATCCTCCTTCCTCCTTTCTCGTCCCCCTCCGTCCCCCCCTCTTTTTCCTCCTCGCCCTCGTCGTCGGCCTCCTGTTCGTCCTCGTGCTCGTCGTCATCGTCGTCGTCGTCTTCCTCTTCCTGCTCCTCGCCCTGCTCCTCCTCCCCTCCTCCGCGAAGCGCGCGCGCGCCGAGGGGGTGGGGCGGGGCGGCGACGGCGACGGCGACGGCGACGGCGGCGCCGGCGACGGCGACGGCGGCGGCCGCGGCCGCGGCGGCGGCGGCGGCGGCGGCGGCGGCGGCGGCGGCGGCGACGACGACGACGACGACGACGACTTCGCCCCCTCCACATGGAAGGAATTCAAAAACAGCCCGCCGCAGGCGCCGAAGATATTGATTTGTACACTGGACGCGGTTTGGGTCGCGGGTGGATCGCAGGTTCTCCATTCGGAGCGAATGCAAAAGAAGCCCGCCGCAGGCGCGGGGTGGGTCGCGGGGTGGGTCGCGTGTGGGTCGCGGTGGGTCGCGGGTGGGTCGCGGGCGCGGTTGGGGTCGCGGGTGGGTCGCAGGTTTTACACCTGGAGCGAATGCAACAGAAACCCGCTGCATGCCCCGAAAGTTTTGGGTGGGTCGCGGGGTCGGTCGCGGGTGGGTCGCGGTAGGTCGCTGGTGGGTCGCGGGTGGGTCGCGGGTGGGTCGCGGGGGGTGGGTCCCCAGGGTGGGTCCTCAGGGTGGGTCCCCAGGGTGGGTCCCCAGGGTGGGTCCCCAGGGTGGGTCCCCAGGGTGGGTCCCCAGGGGGGTCTCGGGTGGCTTGCGGGCGGGTCTCGGGGTGGGTTGCGGGTGGGTCGCGGGTGGGTCGCGGGGTGAGTCGCGGGTCGCGGGATGGGTCGCGGGGTGGGTCGCGGGTGGGTCGCGGGGTGGGTCGCGGGTGGTTCGCGCGGCGAGTCGCGGGTGGGACGACGACAACAACACAACAAACAACAACAACAACAACAACAACAACAACAACAACAACAACAACAACAACAACAACAAGAACAATAACAAGAACAATAATAAGAACAATAACGAGAACAACAACAACAACAACAACAACAACAACATCAATAATTTTAAAATTGTTCGCCTTTTTTATGATCGAGTGTACAACTACGCGTATTTCCCATACCCTCGATACCCGCCTTCTTCGTCTTCGATCGAACCCTTTTTGGGGGGTATACTTTCCTTCCCTGTAGGCCGGACCCCGGCAAACGGCGGGGCGGCCGCGGACCGTCGACTTGGCCAGCGGCAGCGCTGATCGGCGGGGCGGCCACGGACCGTCGACCCGACCCCAAAAGGGACGGACAGGGGACCGACCACGACGACGACGACGACGACGACGACGACGTCGAAGACGACGGCGACGACGACGACGGCGACCTTGAGCGAAAGCGAGAGCGAGAGAGAACGACAGCAGGGCCACGAAGGGCACGAAGTAGGCCACGAAGGGCGACAGCGGGGACACGAAGGGAATGCGTATGGGGCCACGAAGAGCGCGAACGAGCGGGGGCCACGAAGTGCAGATAATGCGGGGCCACAGAAGGCAACTATGGGGCCACTGAGGGTAGCAACTGGGCCACGTAGGACAGTGAGGGGGACACCAACGGCGACAGCGGGGCCACGAAGGGCATGCACATGGGGCCACAACGGGCGCGACTCCTGGGTGCGTGGGTGTCGGGAACGCGGCGCTTGGGCAAATTGCCGGAAATTCCAACGCAAGGCCATTCTTCAGTAAGTTGCAAGCATGTTTCCAATGAGAGCGCGACTCCAGAGCGCCGGGAGAGCGATTCCTGAATAAATTGCCAGGAAATCCCAAGCGAGAGCGCGATTCCTGAATAAAATGCGAGGAAGTCTCTTGCGGGAGCGGGGGTCCTTGCTAAATTGTAAGGAAGTCTCAGGCCGGAGCCATTGTTGTTGTAACCCGAGGGCCAGGGGCCCAGTTTGAGTATCAAGACTTTCCCTGTCAAAGAAACAGGGTGCGAGCGTCGAGGGGCACACTTTGATTGAGAAAAAACAGTATGCACTGGTGGGGGGCGATCAGCAATAATCTTTCTTCAGAAGTAAAATTCAACAAGCATCCGCATCACAGAAGTCCAATTCAGCCACACACCCAGGAACAATGATTTGTACCCTGATTTTCACTTGTCCCAGGCCCCCCCGGGAATTCAGACAACGCGATCCGGGCGCGGTAGCAGGGCGGTTTCTGGCCCCCCCCCCCTCGCGCGGATCTCAATTGTTTACCATACAAGAGCAAAAAGGAGAATTGTAACATTGGATACTTGAGATTGCAAAGGGTGCATGGAGCAGCCCACTTCGTCCTACAGCCCGGTGGCCCCACGAGGGGCCAGCGGATTCTGTTTACGATTATTCGTACCATCGCAACAACAATAACATCTATTATTAGTATTATTATTACGACTACTACTACTACTATTACTACTACTACTACTACTACTACTACTACTACTACTACTACTACTACTACTACTACTACTCCTACCACTACGGCTACTACGACGACGACCAGGACTACTACTACTACTACTACTACTACTACTACTACTACTACTACTACTACTACTACTACTACTACTACTACTACTACTACTACTACTACTACTACTACTACTACTACTACTACTACTACTACTACTACTACTACTACTACTACTACTACTACTACTACTATTACTGCTGCTACTACTACTACTACTACTACTACTACTACTACTACTACTACTACTACTACTACTACTACTACTACTACGATTACTACTACTACTACTACTACTACTACTACTTCTACTACCGCGTATACTACTTCGACTACGGGTGCCATTACTGCTGATACGACGATGTCTAATAGTATTACCACTGTTTTTATTATTAGTACCACTAGTACTACAACTAGGACTACTACTACTACTACTACTACTACTACTACTACTACTACTACTACGATTACTACTACTACTACTACTACTACTACTACTACTACTACGAGTACGACTACTACCACTACTACAAGTACCACTACTACCATGACTTCTACGACTACCAGTGCTACTGCAACAAGTACCATTACTACGACTACGACGAGGACGATTACTACGACTGCTCTATTATTTCTGCGTTTATTTCACGATGTACTAGTGCCGACGACGAGCATTATGATTATTATTAGTCCTACTTCTACGATTACTCGTACTACTACGACTACTGCTATTACTACTACTGCAACTACTACTGCTACTACTATACTACTGCGACTATGACTACGACTGTCACTATGACTTATCTATGGATTAGCATTAATACGGGTACTTATGCGAGTACGAGTAGAACTTACTACTACCAATACTACGGCTACTCCGATTGCTTTGGGTACTGCTACTGTTGTGACGACTACTTCTACTACACTACTACAACTACTACTGCTACTACGACTACTACTATTACTACTACAACAACTACTACTACTACTACTACTACTACTGGTACTGGTACTGGTACTACTACCACCACCATCACGACAACGGCTACGATTGCGATTGTGGTGATCGTCCTTGTGATTGCCATCATTGTTATTTTTATTGCTACCGGTACTTCAGTTACACCTACTACTACGACTATCACCACCACCGTTACTACTACTACTACTACTACTACTGCTACTACTATTGTTACTACTACTAGTACGACTACTGCCACTACTACTTATCCTGTTTTTCTTGTACATAACCCCCCTCACTACTGCTAATACCACTACCACGGCAATTAATTCTACCGCTGCCACTACTACTACTACTGCTACTACTATTTTACGACTACTACTACTATTACTACTACTACCACGACCAAGATTACCAATACAACGATCGAACTCTTACCACTACTACTCGTACGACTTTGACTACTACTACGCTTACGATTCTTATCATTTATTGATATCATCATTTCCTATACAAGTACTACGACTATGAGTATCACCGCTGCCACTATTACTACTACTACTACTACTACTACTACTACTACTACTACTACTGCCACCACTACTTCTACTACTACTACTACTACTACTACTACTACTACTACTATTACTACTACTACTACTACTACTGTCTCTACCAATACTACTACTACTACTACTACGACTACTACTACTACTACCACCACTACTACCACTATTACTACTACTACTACTACTACTACTACGACTATTACTACTACTACTACTACTACTACTACTACTACTACTACTACTACTACTACTACTACTACTACTACTACTACGACTACGACTACGACTATACTACTACTATTACTACTACTACTACTACTACTACTACTACTGCTACTGCGACTACTACTATTAATACTACTACTACTACTACTCTTATCATTATTATTACACTACGACCATTACTACTACTATGAGTATTACTACTACTATTGATTATGTCGCCGGTGATCCCATGTGGACCACATGCTTCAAGCTTCATGCAGCCTGATTTCATGATGACGTGGGTGATCTGTTATTCCTAAGTTAGCGTTGTCGACGTGTCGTTGTTTTCTGCAGTTTCGTCGTCGCCGTCGTCCTCGTCGTTGTCGTCGCCAGCGTCGTTGGTCGTCGCCGTCGCCGTCGTCACCGCCGTCGTCGGTGGGTTTTGCGTTGCCCTCCCTTGGGGCATCCGCAGTTTGTCGTTGTCGTCGTTGTCGCCCGAGACCACTCCTTCGTCGTTCGTCGTCGTCGTCGTCGCCCGGCGAACCCGCATCGGGAAATGTGTGTGTTGATTTTTGTCGGCGACGCACCTTGGGGTCCGACGCCAACTTTGGGAAAGCCGCTCGCCTTCCATCAGCCTTCGATTTGTTCCGAACCCACCCTTTGGGGGCCGCCGCCAGATTTCGGAAAACCCTTTCCCGTTTCAACCACTCGAGTTGTTCGTGGAACCCACCTCCAGCCAATTTTGTGTGGGTAAGGGTAAGCTTTGGCAACGTTCTGGATAATCCTTTCTGAGCAGCGGGCTTGGGGAAGGGTTTTAACATGTGTCCTCATGGAGTTGCATTTTTAGTTCGGTCCAGTCGTTAGAACTCAGGTTTGCCCGGAATGAGGGTGGTACAATAGCTTGGCCCCCATTGTTGTTTCAGGAGTTCTCACAGAACTCGTTTTGGCCGTGTTGTGGTTGTGTTCGTTTGTAAGGCGGTCCTGGATGTCTTTTCAGGGCCTTTTGGGACGTCTTGGGACCTTCTGAGGCCGTCTGGGCTCTCTTCGGCCGTCTTGGGGCTTAACTGGCAGTATAGTTGGTGCTCGGGGGCCGTCGTGGGACCGTTTTGGCTCGGTCGTGCGCAGTCGAAGGGCCTTGTGAGGCCGTCTTGGGTCCCACGGGAGGCCCTCTCGGGTCGTTTTGGATGCCTTGGGGCCTTCGGGCCACATTTGGACCCTGTCGTGGCCTCTTGGGCCGTCTTAGGGCCATCGTGAAGTCTTCTCAGGTCGCTTTGAGCTGACGGAATTCAGCCCGAAAAAGCGAGAATGCGAGCACCATTCAAATCCCATAGGGATTCAATGCTTTTGGCTTCTTCATGCCCTGTCGGAGGCATCCTGAGCCGCTTTGAGGCCAGGTTTGGGCCGCCTTAGGGCCATCTTGGCCCGTCTTGGAGGCGTTGTGTGCCATCTTGGTTGCCTTGGTTGCCTGCCTGGGCCGTCTTGGGAGCTGGGGATGCGGACGCGTATTTTTTGTTTTTGTTTCCAAGGGATCGGAGCCATGGTTTTTGTACGACGGGTCGTGGACTCGGGAGCAGAGGGTGGTGCATGCAACTGGGCGCGGCGAGAGGGGGGGGGGGGGGCGGCGTTGTAATGGTTTTACGCTGGTGCGTTTGTGGCGAGGGACAGGGGCATACGGAGGGGGAGGAGGAAGAGGAACGACGAGAGGGGAGCAGGGGGGGAGGATAGGAAGCGTGGGAGAAGCAGAATTCGGAGGGCGATGAGGAACGTGAGGGGGCAGGGGCGGAGGATCCATGACCTTCCTGCTTGGGTCCCCTCCCCCTCAATCGGAGGTTGGTGGGCCTGCTACCCTGACACGTCGATTAAGGAATTGGCCGTTTTCGGTTCGCGAGAGGGCGTCGCGGCCGTCATGTTTGCGGGTCCAGGTCCGTCGGTTTCGGTCCTAGGCCGTTTTCACTAAAGGGAGGTTTATTGAAGGGAAGTTTGTCCACCCCCCGACTCATCTCTTACCACCATGTTTCAGAATCCCTCGCGGCCTAATCCCCCCACGCCCTCTCGTTCTCCTCTTCCCCTCCATTCCATAACTAATCGGCCCGTTCTTGTCATACGCGTGCGCGCCTTTCCTGCTCCTGCGCCCCCCCCTCCTCTCGGATTGTTCTGCCCTTCCTCGTCGTCCCTCCGCTCCTGTTCTTGCTCCTTCGCTCCTCGGCATCCTCCGCCTGCCTCTCCTCGCCCCCTACCTGGTCCTGCCTCCTGCGTCCTGGTCCTGCTCGTGCCTCCCTCTACCCCGGGGGCGAGCGGGAAGGGAGCGCGAGCAGGAGGAGTGCGAGAGGGGCTCTCTCTCTTTCGGTCCTCGCATGCCCTGCCTGGGCGTGTGTGTGTGCTTGCCCTTCCCTCCCGTTGGCTGCCGCCCGCCCGCTGCGGGCTTCGCCGCTGGCTCGGCTGCCGCCGCGTGCTCTCTCGCTCGTCGCTCGCTCGTTCGCGCGCTTTCGGGTGCGCCCCGTCGCGGCCGCGGCGGTCGGGCGCTCCGCCGGGCCGAGGAATTCGTCGGCCCGGCGCGAAAGACAGAATGAACAGGGGCCCCGGCAATCCTTTCAGTCCCCATGGCGCCTCCCACAGCTCGTGCATCTCTGCGTCGCCTCGTCGTATTGGGAGGCCCCCGCCCACGCGAACCCGCCCCGGGTGGCACGCGAGCTGGCTCGCCAGGGGAGAGTGCAGCTCGCGGTTGCTGCCCTCTCTGTCTTTCTCTCTCGGCCGCGGGAGGGGGCCCGCCGGTCTCCAGCCGAGGGCGAGATTCTGCGGAGGCCCCCGGGGGCCAAGGAAGTGCCAAGATGGGTCCTCGCTCCTCGATCTTCGAACGTTTTCCTCGCTCCTCGACCCTGGATCCTCTAACGCCCGGGGGGCCCGGGGCTTTGGCGGGGGCGCCCTGGTCTCGGGCTGGGGCTGGGGTGACGAACCAACAACACACACACACACACTCACGCCCACAGGGCGGTCGGAGAGGGCTAGGGGTGCGTGTTGTCGGATGGGGGTCCCCTGCTCTAGCGGGAGCGTTCCCCAGGGTCCGACAACCCGCGCCCATACCCACAGCTAGTCCTCCTCCCAACGACCCCCCTATGGGTATGGGTGTGTGTTGTTCGTTCGTCATGTGGGGGCGCCCGCGGGTGCTGGCCGGGCTCTGGGCCCGTCGCCGCGGGGGCCCCGCCAAGCAGGTAGTGCCTGAAGGGACGTGTGGCCGGGAGGATGCCGCGGGAGGTTTTTTTGTACAGTGAGAGTACTCGTGGTGGCTGCAGGCCACGATCGGGGGCCCCGTCGCGGCGTCGCCCAGTTTTGGGGCTTGTCGCCAAAGGAAGCAGCGCGAGCGGTGGCCTTGTTGTTGCCGAGGGGATGGTGTCATTAGCTTTAAGTCGGGCCTGTCCCTCTAGAGGAGGAATATTCAAACGTAGGAACAAATAGTCTGGGGACGATTTGTTGTACTATTGTTGCGCATCTTGGAACATTTTCTGTGCATGTTTAAAACATGTTCGTCCAAAATCCCCCTGTAGGGACACATGCCCGCGTTGAGCCTAGCACACATTTGGAGTCAGTGGGCCGCGGGACCCAGCGGGGCGTCTGGCCCTGGGTCGTGCGTATGCAGACTCATTGCTAAATTATGACCCCGCCAGGATTTGCCCATCGTGCGCAAATGTAGCAGCGCCTTCGATGTCCTGCGAATCCAGCCGTGGCGTCGCCAGCCAGCCAAGAATCGGAGAGGCCTGACGGCCGGTGCCGCCGACCCTGATCGAAAGGGCTAGGAGTGGGGGGAGGAAGCGGAGGATGAGGAGGAGGAGGAGGAGGGGGAGGAGGAGGAGAAGGAAAAGGAGGAGGAGAAGGACGAGGAAGAGGAAGAGGAGGAGGAGGAGGAGGAGGAGGAGGAAGTGCATCCTCTGTGTGCCCGCTCGAAGAAAGTGCGCCCCGGGAGTGTGATATTCTGACTTGGGACGTGCTCCCGGAAGAGGAAGAAGTGCATCTCGGGCGTGCCCGCTCGAGGAAAATGCGCCCTAGGGGGGTGGTATTTTGACTCGGGGCCCGCTCCCGGGACGCCTCTGCGGGAGGAGGAGGAGGAGGAGGAGGAGGAGAAGGAGGAGAGGAGCAGGAGGAGGAGGAGGAGGAAAAGGAGGAGGAGGAGGACCAGGAGGAGGAGGAAGTGCATCCCGTGCGTGCCCGCTCGAGGAAAGTGCGCCCCGGCGGGCGTCGTATCTGCCCCGGCCCCCCCCCCCTCCCCCCCCCCCTGCGGGGAAGGGATCAAAGGGAAGGGGCTTCCCTTCGACTCCACTACGACGTCGTTTAATTTCGCTTTGGATAGCGCGCTTGAGGAGGAGAGCCCTGGGAGGGGGAGGACGGAGACGACGGAGACGACGAGTCGAACGGAGAAGCCCCTCACACACGCCGACAGGGTCGGCGGATTGCCGCCACTCTTACCACCTTTGTGCGGGTGCTCTTCTTAGCAGTATCTTTCTCCTACTCTCGGGGAGGGGAAGGGGGAGAGAGAGGGGCATGGGGAGGACAGTTGTGCCAGGATGTGTTCATACGGTCGCATGTGTGGACGGCACGACTGTCCGAAGTCTGGGCGCGTTTCAATTAGTTGAGTGTGTTCTGCGTCTTGCAAAGTTACTGGGCAGCGAATCGACAAACAGGCAATCACATTGACCGCATGAGAGGGATTTGTTCTGATGTGTTGGCTGATTCCATCCCAGCATTGGTCGCCAGATCTCCGGCACAAGCCCGCGTCGAGCTGAAGTTCCCCGTCGGGCCGAAAGTGCGCGAGGAGTTGTGGGACTCTTTCTCGGACGACGAGTGCGCTCGGACTTTTGGCCGTCTGCATTGCATCCGCTTGTAAACATGCTTGTGCATGCGGTGTGTTTGAAGTCTTCAGTTCAGGATTCCAAATCCCCCGTATTCTTTATTGCGCCTTCTATCTCTTCTTGAAGCGACGGCGTCGCGGACTCGCACTTCGAGCTCCTGCCAAATCATTGTTATGCTGTACATTCCCCTTTTCAATGTTTATGATTGATCAAATTCGAAAGGTATAATGTTGACCGAGCGCTATATATAGTGGTTTGTCTCTCTCTCTCTCTCTCTCGTTATCGTTCTCTCTCTCTCTTTCTCTCTCTTTCTCTCTTTCTCCCTCATGTGCAACTTGTTCAGGGCATCCCCTCTTTCATCTGCTACATGCTCTTCTCGTCAACGTGCGCCGTCTCGGCTTGCGCGGCCCGTGCCCTACCCCACCCTCTCCCGAGACGGCAACACGAGGAGGGCCGAGCAGTCTTACTGGGTCCCTGCGCGCGCAGCTGCAAGGGGCGCTGGCGCGCGAGTGCGGGGCGTGAGGGCACGCTGAGGGCGCGGGCTCCGCGGACCCCCGCGGCGCAAGGGGCGCGTTTCTGCCCCGAGTCGGTCTCTCCCGCTGCTGCGGAGTCCTGCAGGGAGGTCTGCAGAGGCCGTCGGAGGCCTCTGGAGGCCCCCGGAGCTTGCTTTAGGCTCAGAGCGGGCCCGAAACGCACAATGCTCGATCCGCTAACCTGCCTTCGCAAGTTGTCGGTCCGCCTGTTTCTGTTCCTCTGTCTGGTCTCCCTGCTCCCGTCCTCCTCGTCTCCCTCCCGGAACTGGCCCTCCTCGAGGCCCTTCTCGCAATCCATACACGTCCCGTCAATCTATACATTTCCCCCCCCCCCCTCACTACCTCCCTCTCTCTGTCTCTTTTTCTCTCTTTGGTTGCGTTTCCTTTCTCTCTCTCTGTTTCTCTCTCTCTCTCTCTCTTTCTATGTTATATATCTCTCCCACTCTCTCTCCTTCTCCCTATCCCACCCATTATGATTATCCTTACAGTGGTCAAAACACAGACTAATTGAACTGCCAGTGCTCTACTAGGTCCGTCATCGTCAACCATGTGTTGGTTATTTGGAGCACGTTGTACGCATCGAGTTGTGACATGGTTCGTCTCCGACTCGCATGCACGAGACATTTAACAGAAGCGTCACGTGTATTACACACGTGCCTTACCTTGTCGCTTTCTGTGCATCGCGCCATTATTTGATGATGCGCTATGCAGGTACATCCACTCTGCCATGAGGGAGGCTTGTCGTGGGAAGGGGAAGCTGTTTGCATCGATGGAAGGTATTGCCGTGCGTTCGGAGGGTGCATCTAAATGTCGCCGGTGATCCTGAGAGGGGCTCACACATATTCTAAACCGCAGGGTGTCCACGGGGTGACTAGGTACTTGAGGTGACGACGTAGAAGCAGAAGGGTTGGACACATAATGATCGATGCAAGCGGGTCGCAGCGCAGGGCAGGGAAGGCGCCTGAGATCAGGAGTCGTGAAAGCAGATTGCATCGCGAAGAATGCTGAGTCTTGGTCGGAACTGCCGACCTCCACTTTCTGTGGCTTGTCTATCGGGCCAGATCGGTACCTGACGACCCCAAGCTAAGACTCACGGCAGCAGAACAAGTCGATACGATTCCACGATGCCCAGATATTCGAGCCCCCACCCCCAAGCCATACCCCGCTTTTAGCTGGTCCTGGGACGTCTCCTGGGCGCCGTCCTGGCCCAGTTGTTCGAGCCCCTTGCGGCCGTGGCGACGGGGGTCCTCGTAGTGTGAGTAAGTATGCGACACGAGTCCGAGACACCAGAACCGCCTTCGAGGCTTGGAGGGTGAGTATCCCAGACATCCGACGTCATGATTTTCTACTGCACGGGCTCCCTGACCTCTCGACCCCATCCCGGGTAGCCTAGGGCCCCAGGGCCCGAAAGGAGCCGGCAGTGGCCAGTGCCTTTTGTGACCGGATGCTGATTCATTGTTCTGCCGATCGGCACGGGCCTTCGCACCCTGGAGTTGATGACAGCGAGGACCCCAGGTAAGGGGACCTGGTTAGTAGTAGGGCCCTGGAGCCCCTAAATTAGCCAGAGTCACTAAACCAGGTCTGCCGTAGCTGGTGTTTTTTCGGGTGACGGCAGCTCCGGTTAGTGGAACGGGCGGGGGGGGCGTTCCCCAGTACGCATCCTTAAACCAGGTCCCACTAAACCCAGTTCTGCCAACGCCCGATCTTGGGTGTTTTTGGGCGCCAGTTTCAAGCAGGTGGGATCTCCTCCGTAGGACGCACTGCTGCAAGCAGTCGGCTTGAGCTTAAGACGGGCGTGTCCCTCTACAGGAGGTATATTCAGAAATAGTCAACAAAATTGTCTGGGGACGATTTTGTTGACTATTTTTGACCACTTGTAGATATTTCTGACTATTTTGAATTTTTCGTCCAAGATCCCCCTATAGGAGGACATGCTTGACCTGATATTAAGCAGAGGTCCGGGGGCAGGCCCGCCCCCCTCACCACCCCCCCTTTCGCTCAATGTCGAAACGCCGAATAAGAAAGCGCTCACATAGGAGAGATTGGCAGGGGTCCGAGCAAAGACCGCCGAGCGAGCGTCCCCCGTCCGACGCTCGTGGTCGTTCTCGATCTATGAATTTAGCAGGGGATCGTCAGCTTCGTCTGCTCCTGGCGAGGCAGGTATGGGTTAGTGCCCTCCTCTGTTCTGCCTCCTCGTCTCATTAGGGGAACGGAGAATGACATAAACGTAAAAAAGCAGAGGTCCGCGCGGACCTCCGAGTTTTTACTTTTCTGTCATTATTCGTTCCCTTACTCATGGCGCTCGGTGACAAAGGGTGGATCGGCGTCGAAGGATGCAACGAGTCGTGCAGCATGTTGCAGCACAGCTTCAGCGGAAATCTGCACGTATCGTTCACGAAACGCATATTGTTGCAATTGTTGTTTGATATTCGAACGTGGTCTTATACTGGTCTCCTTGTTCTGGACTTGGAAACGTAATTTCACACCCGCCGTAAGTTTGCCTGCAAATTCGCAAGGGGGCGGGTGGCTTATGTGATGTGCTGTGACATGCTGGGCCCGGTGTTCTCAAACAGGTGTTGGCGCGGACACCCCCCCGGGGATCGATGCTTTCGCCCGCACTGGATTTCATGGTCTGGTAAGCAGTCTAGTGTTGGTGTTCAAGTTTGTTTTCGTTTCTGCAATTTCGAAACATCTCGTTGAGCATGTGTTGTGATCTCTTGCAGTGATTCGTCTCTGGTGCGCAGCAGGTCATTGGCGAGCACCGATGGCCGTTCGACGTCGCCGTGGTGCCGCGCCCGCTTTCCATCCCCCCCCCCAGGTATATTCTCTCCGGCTCGCACCTGAAGGAAGGGGATGAACAGGACGGAGGAGGCGGGCGGAAGGAGGAGGAGCAGCAGGAGCTTGACCTTTGTGCTGTTTTGAGAAGCCTCTGGGGTATCCCACATTCGACGCTTTCGGTGCATTTCTGGGCCTATAGTGGATCATTGTGGATCCGACGCCGCCACAGTCGTGGCAACAAGCCTGTCCCAGAGATGGGGTCTCTGGGGTGGTGGATCCTCCTCCGCCATCCTCCCTCTTCCTGGGCCCTCTGGGGAGCTAGCGCTTTGCCGGTTCTGGCTGCCAGCTACCACGAGCAGAGGTCTTCGCGCTGAATGGAAGCTCGGCCAGCACCGCCGAGCCTTCGGCTTGAAGACGCAGCCTGCTTCTGCGCAAGACAGGCCCAGAAGCGGTATCCCTGCGCATGCAGCCGCCAGTTCCCAGGGGCGCCGCCCAGCATGGCAATACTTGGGGTAGGGTCCGGTGGGCAGCGAGATCGGTATTTTTTGGTGTTCCCAAGTGAAGGAGATCAGTCCGCTGCTTTTTGCTTTTTGTTCCCACTCTCCTCGACGCCTACGAGTTATGAGTGCGCCAGTTTGGCCAGCCAGGCATCTGAGCAGGCTCAGAGGGTGGAGAGGGGGGGAGATGACCACAACACGAGCGTACGGGAAAACGTGGTAGAGAACAAGTGTTGGTCCGAGGATGAGACGTCCGATGTTGAGGAGAAGCTCGAAGACCTCGATGCGCCGCGCTCCTAATCCCCCCCCCCCTTGGTCAGGCGAGGGCAGTGAGGGCGAGGACCAGGAGAAGCCAGAGAGGCATGTAGGCAGCAGCTCCTCAGACCCACAGCCTGGCCTCGAGGAGAGGCGACAGGAAATGCTGTACGCCACCGCAGACATCGCAGCACGGCAGCTCGAGGGAGGGATACGCACGGCTTTGCTGCAGGCGACGGCGACAAGCGACGGCGAGGAGCACGCTTGCGAAGCTCGACTACGAGGACGCCGAGCCTCTCAGGACCACCAGGAGGACCAGAGCAGGCCTGGAAGCGCCCTGCAGGCACGAGGAGTAAGAGAGCCTCCAGCTGCCGAAGGTCTTTGCGCGTGTGAGCCAGGAGGGCCGCTCTGCCAATGCTCTCCTGGCACGGTTGGTCGACCAGCAGGCCGTCGCTGCGTTAGCTGTCCTTCTTCCTCCTCCCTCCCTTCCCATATCTGCGTACTCTTCCTCGCCCCCCTTCTCTTCCTCCTCGTTCATCCCTCCTGTTTCTTCTGATCCCACCCTCCGCGTCATCCCACTGCTCCGCCACCCCTCCCCTCCTGCCCCCGTCCTACACCTTTTTCTACCCCCTTCATTCTCCTCTCCTGCTGCCCTCCTCGTCACGCGCGCCCTCCATGCGCGGGAGCGTGCTGAGGGGGGCCTCTTGTGGAGGGGAGGGCCCTCTCCAGGGTCGTTTTGGCTCCTCCTCGGCAAGCTCTGGCGTCTTGGATCGTTTGGGCGTTCTGAACACAGAGTAACAAGGTGCCGACATAATACAAATATCACATGTGATATGTGATGTTAATGCTCTATCCCTCTTGGGGGCCTCCTGGGGGTCGCGTTGGGAGCCCCTCGGGCTTTTGAGGGTCCATCTTGTTTCGTCTTCAAACCGTATTGGGCGTCGCGGGAGTTTCTTCGGGTCGCGTTGGGGGCCATCTTGAGGCGCATTGAATGACCTTACAACTCGTTTTAATTCGTATATGTTTAGGTGCCAAAGGATGTTGAGGCAATAGGTAGGCATATGTGGCGTGCCCCTCGTGGAGGTGAAGGTGCTATCCCGGTCCTCCATCCGCTCCTGTCCCCTTTGCCCCCCCTACCCTTCCTCCATGACCCTCCCCAGCCCCGGGAGCGTTCGACCCGAGACGATCTCCCAACGGTCCCATGGCCTCCAGGAGGCCGACAGGGTCGCACTCCCTCGGGCGCGCGTCTGCCGAGCCGCAGGAGGCCCGGCTCCCTGGGAGACTTCGGCAGGCCCGAGTCAGGCAGGCCTAAGAGACACGATACGGCTGGGGGCGGAAAGAGAGGTAGCGTGCGGCGTGGCGCCGCGGGCCCGCTGCTCACACGCTGTTCCCCGGCTTTTGGGGACAGCGTGCACCGAAGGAGCCCCTGGCTGGCAGGCGCATGGCGTTCACGTGAGGGGTCCTCGCGGGGGGATCGCCTCATGGGGACAGCGTGCCTTTCGGAGATCGGTGCTGCACGCTATCTCTCCCACGCCTGCCGTAATCGTTTCATAGCTTTCGGAAACGTCCGCGGCGCTGGACGCGTCCTCCAGGATTCGCAGGCTCTCAGAGGTGCCGAGCTGCCCGATTTGGGCTTCTTGCCGCTGCCTCACCACACAGGGCAACACATCGCAGCCGATGGTTCTCCTGCAATCCCCGAGTTCCGCTCGAAACGTCAGGCCGCTCAGAACAGGGGGGAAACTCTGGGATGCACCCCCAGGGGGCTATTCGGAAGCACTCCTATCGAGGATTGACGTCCCCCTATCGTATATCTCAGAGTTTGGACCACAAATTCTGGTCCGGTCGAAAACCCCCAAAGCCGGGGTGTAGGGTTGCCATACAGTCGCCGGGTCGAGGTATAAGATCGAGGTCGGTCCAGGGAGGGTACTCTAGTGTTCTTCGTGTTTGCTGGATGTTCTTGTGCTCTCTGGCGAGGATATCCTTGGATGTTCTGTGCGTTTTGGCCGACCGACGGTCTCATGTTCTTGGAGGATGTTCTTGTGGCCCAGGTCCGACTGCACCCCCCGTTGCAAGCACGTCCACAGACCTCCCCCGGTCCTCGCCCGAAGCGAGGAGGCGGAGGCCGTCACACACCGCCGTCCCCGTGGCCGCGCCTGGCCGCCCCTCGGCATCAGGTGCCCCTCTACCGCGGCGTGCCGGAGGGCGCCGGCGGCAAGACCGCCGTGGAGTTGGCGACGCAGATGCCGCCCGAGTCCGTGGCCTGGCGCGCCCCCAAGTGGTCGTTGTCGTCGTCGTCGTCGTCGTCGTCGTCGTCGTCGTCGTTCGTCGTCGGCATCGAATCCGGGTCCCCCAAGTGGGGTCCGAGCAGATGGGGTCGGATGATTGCGGGGCATCGCCGATGCATCGGCGATGCGGCACGATGTGGAGCCCGACTCTCTCCACGCCGACGTCGCCGATCTATTGCCAGCGTGGCTGATGCATCGGCGACGTATCGGACGACGGGAGGTTGTCTTCGGCTCTGGGCCCCTTGCTAGTCTCCAGGGTGTTGTAAAAGCGACTCGGGATGAAAACCGTGCCCCCAGAGGCCCCGTTGGAAGACATCAGGACATCGGCAGTTTGGTGAAGAGGGAAGAACATGTTCCAGGCTTTGGACGTCTTTGGTGCAGTCCTTTCAAGGCCTCTGGGTGATTATCTCCAGCCGGAGGAAGGAGGGAGCGCCACCACTACCAGCGGATCCACCTTCCTCCTGCAAGAAGATCCACGATGTATCTCTGATTTGGAGGTTGGAGACGTCTCGAACCCGACGCTGAAAAGCAGTGGTACCGCACAATGACGAGGACCTTCCCTTGCCTTGCGAATCCCTTCACCCGTACATCCCTCTGATCGACATCCTCTTACATATTTCATGATCTTGTCAGGTGGAGGAGGAGAGAGAAGCAGGAATACCAGTGGGGACGGATAGCTGGACTGGGAGGGGGAGAGCAGGGTGGGAGGATGAGCAGGATGAGAGAAGCAGGTGGCAATGAAGAGGTAGGTGGAGGAGGAGAAGGAGCAAGTTGAGTTGGAGGAGCAGATGGAGGACAAGGGCTTTGGGTTCCCACTCGCCACAGTCCTCAGTGCCCGAGGTACATCTACTTCGGGATCACGCACGCATATTCCGACGGCGCTTCGGGACAGGCTCGAACGTGGCTGGAATCAAATCACGGGGGGTGGTTGAGAGATCGGATCGTTTCTCCTCGTCCTCGTCGCCGTCCTCATCCTTCATCCAGCCTCCTGGGGTTCGAGAGCTGCTTGGTCGTAGCTTTGAGGGGTGTTGTCTGGAGACGGATGTTACGCCTCTTTGTCATGCCTCCCCACCATGTGTGTCAAGAGGTTTACGCCATTCGGCTGACCCCCGAAGGAAAGGGCCATCGGGTGACCAGTGCAGGGGACGGCGCAGGAGAACGAGAACATGATGCAGAAAGGAAAGGAGACGAGGGGGTGGGTGAGATTTTTGGAGGTGATTGGGGGGTGGTCTGGGGAAATGCAGCAATAATGGATGGCTGACGTGAATCATACGAGGATCCTTTGCGGTAGTCTACGGGGCAAGGTGGTTGAGGCTCTGGTGGATATGAGGAAGATCTCATAAGCGCGTGGTTGCACGTTCGACAAGTCGTGGGGATGGCACTGGTCCCCCTCGTGGCATCATGTTTTTCCAGCATGTGGATTTCGAGGCTGGGCAGCTGTGGGCGGAGTAACAACATAAGGCGGGTCGGTGCACATTTCACATACCTGTGACTCCCAGGAGAAGCGAAGCGAAGCGAAGCAGATCAGCGGGAGCGGGACACTTGAGGGTCAGCGCGGGGGTACTTGGGGCCTCTATGCCATGGTGTTGGCGTTTACCTGGAAGCCGTCGCACGTGTGACATATTGTCCTTCCAAACTGCGCCACAAGTAGCTGTCGCTGGCGAGTTGCACGCACCAGCGGCAACCAGTGTCGTCAAGTGCTCTAGTGTTGTTGCCCACCAGCATTTTCCCAGCATGTTCGTTGGGTGGAGGGCAGGGTGAAATCTGAAATGCCGTTTCGATTGATTTCCGAGGTTTGAGTCTGCAAAAGGTGAGTCACAAGACGGACTGATCTTCGAGGTGCAAAAGCCCATATGAATTTCACCCTGAGCCCTCACCCTGGGAAGATGCTCAGATCTCGGATGCGAAGAAGCTGACGATGGTATGGTCCAATCGCTGCCGCTGCCCTCGCGTGTTTCGCCGGGCGGGGTGCTCGTCTTCTTCAGCGGAGGTGCCCAGGTGGCGGCCCGTCGTGACGCCGTCGGTCAACCGACTGATTGGTTCTGCGGGTGGGTGGTCATCCAGAGGGGCACTCGCGCTTCGAGGGAATCCGTCGCAATCCTCGGGTCCTCGAATGGTGGTGCTGAGGGGCAGGGCCTCGACACTCGCCGGGCCGGACGTGCGCCTCTTGGGTTTGAGGCTTGCGTGGGCCCTCATTGCGCGCTCGTGGGGCCTGTCGGGGCAAGTTGTGGCCATGTTGGGAGGGAGTTGGGCCCGGCTTGGAAGGTCCGGGGGCCGTCTTGGTGGGGGGGTATGTGGGTCGTTTTCGTCCAAGATTGGGCCGCTTTGGAGACGTATTGGGGCCGTCTCGGAGGTGAGTGGTCCAGGACATCTGGAACCATCTTAGGGAAATGTGAGAGTCAGTATACCTCAGCCAGTCTTCAACGAGAACACGGCATGGGGCAGGCGATGCTCTTCGAAGACAGGGTCGCATGAGGCCCATATCTATCCCCCTTTCACCTCCGCCGCATCCTCCATGCGTCCGCCGTCCTCTCCCTCCTATACATCCTTCACGCATGTTGGGGGCATGTTGGGCTGCCGCGGGGTCTATGGAGGCCATATTCAACTGGCATGATGTAATTGCGAAGCTGTATATTCATCTGGGAGTTTCGTAAATCTATCTTGGAGCTTCTGACAGCCCGAGGCCATCTTGGCAGAGCCTTGAGATCTTTGGGCCTCTTGGGATCATCCAAGAGTCACTTGGCTGGACTGTGTACATAGTTTTAGTGCTAAAGCCCAGACGTGGTGGTGTTTTTCAGTTCACGCGAATGTTGATTGAATTTCCACTTGCAAATTCGATCGTGAAACTACGACCATCTCCTATACCCACATGGGGTTAGTGTGCCATGTTAGCTAACGACGTTACAGTCCAGGCGGTGTGCTTTGTTATTCGCTAATCCCAGACGCAGATCTGATTGTGAAGGTTGCACGCGCGATGGAAGTGCTACAGCAGCCTGAAGAAATGCTGGATACTCAAATCGCGACGCGCACGTGAGGGAAGCAGACGCTGTTTGCGAGCTCTACAGCCAACACAAGGTGTAAGGCTGCAGTACCCCGTTAAGGCAGCCTCCTTGCATCCTACGCATGCTGTTTTGGCCCTGCGTCTCATGGTTTTGGGCCCGCCGCCGCCGCCGGAATCGTCCAGACGTGGACGTCCAAGGACCTCGCATCCTTACACGGCATTCTTGCTGTAAATGTTGCAGGTTCAAACAACACCAGCGTGCTCGAGCTTCCCCAAACGAGCAGGCGCTCGTTCCCGCGGTCGGCTCAGAGAGCCAGAGTCGTTGTTGCTCCTCTGACGGCGGCTTCCGGTATCGTTTATCCGATCCCCATCCCCATCTCCATCCCATTCGAGACCCCCACCAAATGACCACCCTAGTTGGGGATACACCCCTCGAAACCCGAAGAGAACGACCTATACCCCCATCCAGGTGGGCAAATCGGCCAGCGTGGCCCAGGCCACGCCGCTGGGGATGGGGATCGGTTAAACGATACTCAGGTTTGACTCAAGAGCCGCCTTGGCTCGCTGAATGTTTTCCCCTTCCACCTCTGGGTAGTTCAGCCGCATGGAGGTGACAGCGCGAGCAAACATGGCGCGCAGTCAGTAGATCAGATTCAAGAGGTTTACGCATTCTGCCGACCCCCAGACGAGGCGTGGAGTCCACGCCTAAGGCGCCGCGGGTTTCTTGGGCACTATGCGGGGACTCTTGATAGCGTCTTGGGAGCTCTTTGAGAGCCTGGCGGAGCCTCTTGAAGGCAGTTTTGAAGTGTGTTGGCGGCCGCCTTGGGGCCTCTTCTGGGCCTCTTGGGGGTCTTTTGGGGCTTATTGGGCGCCTCTTGGGCCGCTTGGGGGCTTCTTGGGGTCTTTTGGGTTCGTGCTCGTCTTCTTCGCCTCTCTTGGGGCCCTCTTGGGGCAATATTTGGCTGTCTTCGCCCCTCTTTGGGCCGTCTTGGAACCCTCTTGGGCCGCCCTGGGACCCTCGTAGGGGCCTCTTGGGCAGTTTTGGGGCGGTCTCTGGGGCATCTTGGGCCGTCTTGGAGCGTTGAAAGCTCGAGAAGACGAGAACCCCAGACACAATGAAGCAACCAAAGGAAAACCATTGATTTTTGCCTGTCAAGGCCCTCTTGGGAAGGCTCTTGGGGCGTCTCGAAGGCGTCTTGGGGCGTCTTGCAGCCATCGTGCGCGTCTTGCGCCAATCGCTCCGCGATCCGGGAACGTCTGTCAACGCTTTTGAGGCCACGGAAGGCAGATTCGCGAGCTCCGCCAGAGTTTCCAGGGGGGTGCACCGGAGTGCCTGGACCAACCCCTCTGGAAGAGCCCATCATCTCACATCATCTCATACAAATCATCTCTTCACTGGCATGTCCAATCGATTCTATCGTACATGGTCCAGGAATGCGTCCCCATA
The DNA here is from genome assembly GCA_963575745.1 of Prorocentrum cordatum. Lineage (NCBI taxonomy): Eukaryota > Dinophyceae > Prorocentrales > Prorocentraceae > Prorocentrum > Prorocentrum cordatum. Next base: position 506,275 of record CAUYUJ010019649.1, read on the forward strand.
TGTGTCGGAGTGGTTCCTTCCCTAGAAAGTGTGGAGAAACGCCTGTCGGCAACTCGTCTGCGAAAGCTCGCCAGATTGAAAACACATCACCCCAAGCAGTGCATGCTCTCAGGACCCCTTACACTGGTGTGAAGGTAATTGGCTGACGTTTCCGGGTTTTCTGGCTGGTGGGCGCCCGGATGAGCCTCGTGGGGGCCTCGTGCTCTGGTTAGGTGCGCCCTTGGGCGCTGTGTGTGATGGCTCGCGTGTCCAGACTTCAGACTTTCTGCCAGCGGGCGCCCGTCTGCGGCTTGTGGGTGGTCCCGTGCGTTGGCTGGCGTGTCTGGATGCACACATGAGCGACGCAAAGAAACGGGGTAGTTTGGACCGACATTGGCG